>JANBRE010000001.1:0-222869 GCA_027577795.1 Coemansia sp. RSA 530 | reverse complement strand
GAGGCAGTTGCTGAGACTGGATGTCTGGTTGCATTGGATTTGGTTGAAGTTAACCCGGCGCTGGGCGATCCCGAGTCGCTGCGCCAGACAGTTGCCGTGGGCTGCTCACTGATCCGCTGTTCTTTGGGCGAAAGTTTGCTTTAAGGTTTCGCTATTTTATTATTTGTTGATAATCCCATTATTCTTCTTTACAGCCAAAATTTACTTTAGCGTGCGACTGGTACGACATTCTGTTGATTGGCACTCTGTATCATTCTGTTTAATATTATAGACAAAGTATGGCAGGAAGCACAAACACAGCGGTCAAGCTTATTAGCGGCGACGGGTTCAGCTTTATTATCGACAAGGAAGTCGCAGAGCAATCACCCACTTTGAAAAACATGCTCGACACGTCGCGCGGCGGAATCGACAGCGACGTTGCATTTGCCGAGGCACTGACAAACCAGATCCAACTGCCTGAAATCCGCGGCCGGACGCTCGAAAAAGTGTGCCAGTACTTGTTCTACAAGTATCGGTTTGTCGACGAAGGTGCGTCAGACCGCGTGCCTGAGTTTGACTTTGAAATTGAAATGTCACTTGAGCTGCTAATGGCTGCAGACTACTTGGACTGTTAGAAGCTTGTAGAGTTATTGTGTGCAAAAGATGAAAAATATAATGTATATTAGAGAATTGATAGACGGCTGCTGTACTTGGCTTGCAGCTGGATTACAGGAATCGCTGGTGCACAAAGTGGCTGCTCATGCACAAAGCAGGTTGACATGTGTGCCAGAATGCAAGCATGTCGGTTTTGGTCAGGCTCTCGAGCTGTGCGTTGAGCCATCAAGCGGTGAACTCCCATCAAGACAAAGCCAAAAAAACATTTTTCATTTTTTTTCCATTTTTCAGCTGCTCATTTATTAATTAGAATTATTATTACGGATTTCCAATCTAAAACGCGCATTAGACACAACCAATGAGCTCAAGTCCCCCGCCGTCTGCCGATTTGGCCAAGGAGCAGGCCAAGGAGCAGGCCAAGCGCGAAAAGGAGGAGCGCCGAAAGCAGAGGGAATCCGAGCTTAAAAAGGCAGGACTTGTGGGCGACGGCGCAAAGCCCAAGCTGACAAAGGCTGAGCGGCGGGCACTGCAAGAGCAGCAGCGCGCAGCGAAGCAGGCACCGCAGGGCGCAGCTGGCGCAGCAGCCAGCAACACAGGCGCAAACAGCGCGACGCGAGATGGGCGCGACCAGCGGTCTGAAGGCGGGCAGCAGAGCGCAGCAGGTGCAGGCGGGCGGAACGTTGTTCGTGCCACGATGGATGGCCGCGTAGCAAGCGAAGACAAGCGCATGTACCTGTACCTGCATTTGTATCTGCCGCAACACCCGCCGTCGTCGGCGTCGGCGCTGGCGGTGGCGCTGGGGCAGCCCGGAGACCCCATCCATTCGGCAGTCGAGCAGGGCGGCAAGGACTCGAGTGTTCTGCTTGCCGGCGTAAAGAACGCAGCGTTCCCGCCAGGTCCACAAGTGGTGGTGGGCATGGCGCGGGACGACTACATTGCTGCCGAAACAAACAAGCCAGCGGCCCTAAAGATTCCTGGCGTAGCTGGCAAGCCTACCACGGCGGTGCTGCGCGATGCTGTGCCGCCGTTTGTCAGCGGCCCTGGCCAGCGTCGCTTTGCAAAGACGTCGGGCGGCACGGCAGGCGTTGTGGTGCATCCGCAGATCAAAGAAGCTGGTCTGCGCATGGCGACAATGGAGATTTCGGGATCGAATACACGGACAATAGCCGTTATGCTGGCGTTTATGGACGTCATTGCTGACTACACCACGCCGCCGCACACCACGCTGTCGTACCACCTCAACAGCTACCTGTCGCCGCAGATCAACTTTCTGGTGTACCAGCGCCCAATGTGCATCGGCATGGCAAACGCCATTCGCTGGCTGAAGACCGAGATCCTGCACACGTCGCACGACCTGAAGGACGACGAGGCCAAGAGCCAGCTCATCAACAAGATCGACGGGTACATCAAGGAGCGGATTACAGCTGCCGGCGACATTATTGCAGTGTCTGGCGCGCAGAAGATCCAAGAAGATGACGTCATTCTGACCTACGGTGCATCGTCGGCCGTGCAGAATCTGTTGCTCACTGCACGCAACAAGGGCCGGCGGTTCCGCGTCATCGTCGTCGACTCGCGCCCGGCCAATGAGGGCACCCGACTGATTCGCAAGCTGATCGAAGCTGGCTTTTCTGATTCAGAAGTGTCCTACGCACCCATCACTGCGCTGAGCTTTGTGATGCGCGATGCATCTAAAGTGTTCCTGGGCGCCGAAGCGTTCTTTGCCAACGGGACTATGCTCTCTCGCGCTGGCACTGCCATGGTGGCTCTGTCGGCCCACACGTGCCATGTCCCGGTCATTGTGACGTGCGAGACGTACAAGTTCAACGAGCGCATCCAGCTCGACGCCGTGGTGAGCAACGAGCTGGGCGTGCCTGATGCGCTCATGTACAAGACTGGCGTGCCTGATGCCGAGCCTGTCGGTCCGCAGAGCGACCTGTCGCTGTCTGAGATGGAGTACAGCGCCTATGCCCGCGACAAGTACTCGGCCCGTCCGCGGTGGAACAACCGCAACGCGCTGCAGAGCGAAGCAGTGGCTGACGTCATAGCTCCGGGTAAGAAGTCCAAATCTGCGTCAATGTCAGCTCAGTCGCAGTCACAGTCGCAGGAGGCGATGGCTGCAGCCAATCTCAGCCGCTTGTGTCCGCTGAGCGACTGGCGTAGCAACCCACGGCTACGTCTGCTGAACCTAACGCAGGACATTACACCACCAGAGTTTGTGTCTGTCATTATCACCGAAGTTGGCATGATCCCAACCACCAGCATTCCAGTCGTGCTGCGCGAGTACAAGAACCAGATTTAGGCTTTTTCTTCCTTGTTAAATCTTCATCTGGTAAACCTCCAGTTGGCCAGTGAATATTGCGAATGGTCTGGAATGTTGTAGTCTCCAATTGCCACACTGCCCGAACATTGTTGCGACTCGTGGTCCTTGCCGCAAAACACAGTGCGGTTACCGTGTATCCACACTTCTTGTGAAAAATGCATATATCCGAGCCATTCAAACGGAATATGCGGCACCAAATCGCTCTCATAAACAACCCGGTATGCTGGAACGCTCATCTTCTCAACCATGTTGGCCCAAACATCGTTGCCCACACGAGGCATTCCATATGTGTAAATATACGTGCGCTGCTTGAGCTGCGGATACCGACTCAACATATCGACAGCGCATAACGCCGACTCTGCGCCGCCCAGCGAATGCCCAGTAAACACAAGCTTGTATGTCGGATGTTGGGCTACGAGTCGGGAAATAGCGCTTGTGACGTTTGGGGCGACTGCTCGGTATGCTGACAGAAATCCATGGTGGACCATTGAGCCAGGCACGTGGGCGGGCCATGGATCAAACGAAAACTCAGAGTCTTGCACCCAGTCGTTGGCATCGGCACTGCCGCGAAATGCCACAACGATGATGCGTGTATAGTCGTTATGTGCAATGTATCCGACGCTGGTCGGTGAAATGTGGTGCCACTTGTAGTCAACTACAGTACCAGCTGTTTCGGGTATTTGGCAGTTGGGTACACAGTCCCACTTGTCCTTGAGTATATACGACGCTCGTGAGTAACTATAAAACATCTCGCAGTAAAAATGTGTTTTGTTTAGTCGTGTTTAGGACAAGGCATATACTATGCAACGCACTGGCGTGTACTATTGGATGCAGTAAAAGAGCAACACGGAGACTTACTGGGCAAAAGTCTTGAACTCTGCGCCTGGCCTTATTCTCGGCCACGGCAAGGACCGTAATGCTTGCCCCGAAACACAGCTCATCCATGCCAAAAGCGCAATCGCCAAATAAAACATTGTCATAGTATCTGAAATAGCTCCATAAATACAAGAACGAAATACGGAACAAAAAAGTAGAAAAGGCAGCTAGTCTGCCGCGCAATGCTATATTGCCTGCGAGGAGCCTAAACTATACAGACCAAAGCAGTAGATGGCATGCCTAAATGGGTATTGGCAAATGCACGGCGTAGATGGATAAACGCTCACAGAGTGGCCGCCTTTGCATACAGCGACTCGACAACGTTGCTCAGGCTCTTGATCGTGTCGAGCGTCGTTTCGTATGTGCTGTCGTGCCGCGGCTCGGGGAACACCACCAAACAGCCATTTCCTTGATCGAGAATTCCGCACAGCACCTTGTCGAGAATCATCTGGCTGAGCTTGTTCTCCACCACGCCAATCGGCAGCCCAATCAGCTTGGCAATGTGCGTAATCTCAACCCGCGAGTACGGCTCGATTAGGCGCAGCAGGTTCTGCTCCATCAGCGTATCGTAGAGCGCCGACAAATGAGTGCGAATCAGCTCGTCTGACTGCAGCTCATTGCGGAACTCGTTCAGTGCCTTTTCAAAGTCAGCCAGCGAGCGCTGTTTCTGCGCCTTGGCCACTGTTTGCAGCGCAACAACTGTTTGGCGGTCGCGGAACTTTGCAGCGGTCTTGCCTGTCGCAAAGAGCGATGTGATGTCATCGGGCTGCTGCGTCATAATCTTGCACAAAATCATATACGCAAATGCCTGTAGCTGCTGCTGCTCGTAGCTGGCAGCGGCCGATGCGCTCTCGCTGACACTCTTTGAGTTTGCATATACGTTCAGCCCCTCCATGGTCTCAAAAAAGTACGAGTATGCAGTCTTAAAGTCGCCTTCGTCCGAGTGCAGCGTGCCCGACTGCAGATCGAGCTGGGCCTGAAGCGGCGGCGGCGTGTAGATGCTGTTGGCGGCAGTGCGTGCCGACGTCAGAGCAGCGCGGGATTTGGGCAGGTTCTTCAGGGCCATGTATACGCGGCTCTCGAGCAAGTGCACTTCGACCAGCTGCATCCGGTCGTCCAGCTTCTTGAGCTCTGACAGCAGCTGCGAAATAAGCGCCAGCGCATCGGTGTACAAATGGCTGTCCAAATACAGCGACACAAGACGAGTCTCAAGTGCCTGGCGCAAGTACTCGCGGTTCTCGGTCTTTGCCCAGTCGAGCATGCCCTTGCACGTGGATATCTGCACCTGCAGGGCGCCCGAGATGCCGTTGAAGCGATCGACCAACGTGCGAATAAGCTTGGACGACTTTGCTTTGGAAATAGTAACGAGGAATTGCTGTGAGCCGTTGATGAGCGTGGTCAACGCCGAGGCGTCTTGCATTTGCTCGTACAGCGCAGCCAGCGCAAGCAGCGCGGTTTCGCGGTCTGACATAGTGACGTTATCGGCTTTGTCGGCAAACAGCACCGAGTTGTAAAGTTCGACGGCCTGCTGCGGCGACTGCTTAGCAGCCTCGTGGGCCTGGGCAAGTTGAGAAGCCATTTGGATTGAGAAGCGCAATGTGTTGAAAAAGCAAGAGATGTAAAAAGCAAGAGAAGCGTTGCGTATGCGCATTCAGCTCCAGATTTAATCATGATCAGAATGACGCAAGCCATCTCATTAAAGACCATTGCTAGTTATTCTACATTCTTTTTAGCTAAACACGATTGCATATATTATTTACAATGGCAGACGGAGCGATATTCGCAAAGAAACCCGAGCTGGCGCTTGCGCAGCACAAATTCGCAGTGTTCAATGGCACACCGGAGCAACGCACTGAGGCGCTGCAAAAGCTGAGCGACGGAATCAAGCAGGACAAGATGGTAGATTTCTACGCACAATTGGTGAGCGAGGGCGTGTTTGAAAATGACGCAGCGCTGGCAAAGGAGCTTGAAGCAGGTAGCACGGCACAGCTTGCCGAGCTGGACAAGAACTATGCGGAAGCAAAGGAAGAGCACGGCGACCTGGAGCAGAACGAAAGCAGCATCCACCGCGCAGTGTTCTTTGCGCAGATTGGCGCAGAAGACCGGGCACATGCGGCATACGAAGAGGTGCTGCAGCGGCCGACCACAACGCTGAACCAGAAGCTGGATATCGTGTTTGGCAAGCTGCGGCTGGGACTGTTTGCGTACAACCCGCAGATTATCCAAAAGGAGATTGAGCGGGCGCACGAGCTGGTCAACAAGGGCGGCGACTGGGATCGGCGCAACCGGCTCAAGGCGATTGAGTGCATCTGGCACTGCAGCCAGCGGCAGTTCAAAGAAGCCAGCGACCTGTTCATCGAGTGCTTGAGCACATTTGCCAGCCCCGAGCTGATGTCGATGGCAGAGTTTGTGTGCCACGGAGCGCTGGCGTGCGCAGTGGTGATGACGCGGGCAGACATCAAGAAGAAGGTTCTGGATGCGCCCGAAGTGGTCGAAGTTATGGGCGCGATTCCGGCGGTGGAGCGCATGCTGCGGTCGCTGTACGAGTGCAACTACGCCAGCTTCTTCGTGGCGCTGGCCGACGTCGAGACGCAGCACCTGCGCGTGTCGCGCTATTTGTTTGCGCACCGGCGCTATTTTACGCGCGAAATGCGGATCCGCGCGTACGCGCAGCTGCTCGAGTCGTATCTGTCGCTGACGCTCAAATCAATGGCCGAGTCGTTTGGCGTGTCGCAGGAGTTCATTGATAGCGAGCTGTCGCGCTTTGTGGCAGCTGGACGCTTGCACTGCGTGATCGACAAAGTCGGCGGCATCGTGGTGACGAACCGGCCGGACACAAAGAACGCGCAGTACCAGCGCACGGTCAAGCAGGGCGATTTGCTGCTCAACCGCATCCAGAAGCTGGCGGGCATCGTTTCGATGTAGATGATTTATTAGACAGTTTTGTGGACTTTACTCACGTGTGTCATAAGATTCCCCCGCTGCGAGAACGCACGTAAACAGTCCGCCACATGGCACTTGAACGGCCGGTCTCCGGTGTGTGTGCGCTCGTGTGTGCGCATGTTGCCCAGCTGTGGGAACGTCTTGCCGCACCCTGGATGTCGGCACGCATATGGTTTGTATCCTGTGTGCGACCGAATGTGGATGTTGAGATGCGCGCGCTGGTAGAATATTTTGCCGCAGCCAGCGACTGAGCACACAAACTGCCGCCGCCCACTTCCTGCCTCGCCCGCTGCATGTGCTATTTGTCGTACGATCTTCTCGTATCCTTCGGTCAGCTCCCGTTGCTTGGCTGCGCTACATACGCCTTGTTCGCTGCGCTTTGGCCGTCCACGCCGGATCTTGGCCACCACGACCAAAGCCTCCGGTATGTCTGGCACAACCGTTCGTGTATCCTCCCCCGAAAACGCTGTGGCCACTGCCGCTGCCAGCGTGTCCAGCCGCGTCAGACCTTGCATGTGAATGCTCGTTAAATTATAAGACTAGAGACATAAAGCTGTATTTTTTTATTTTTTAATGATGGATCAGGATATAAACTGTGATCAAATTTTAGTATTAAGCTTGCCCCTGCCCATGTGATCATTTGGAACCGCGTTTCAACATCAATATAAATTCAGGGACAATTGAGGAGGCTATATAGACATCCCGGTAATATGAGCACCTCTTCTGCTCAGCACACATTTCCCAGACATTTGTGCGAGCACTTTTGCAACTGACAGTATGCGGAATATATCGAGCGACGTTGTGCGGCTTATAGCCCAAACAGCAGCTGGCCAGGATGCGTTTGGTCAGGAACCAGTCCACATCCGAGCCATGCTCTCTGTCTGCCGGCTCTGGCGCACCGCGTCGCTTTCCGTATACTGCTCGTGCATTACCGTGTGCATGCCAGCCGACCGCACTGCGCTGTACTGGGCGCGCAAAGGACTATCGGCATCCAAAGCTCGAGCGCTGGGCTGGCACACTTTTGCTCGCCAAGCAGTCGTCATCGTGTCTGACCGCCAGCCCAATGTGCCATACAGTGCAATTGCAGCGCTCGACAGCGTGTTCTGTCGAGTGACCCGCGTCAAACTACTCGCAATGACAAACCCCGGGCCAGTTTTCAGCGCTCTGCTCGTGGCATTTCCCGCCCTGCGGCAAATTAAACTCGAGGCAACAAACACCCAAATATCACATACAATGCACGCGCCCACCAGCCTTACGCACATTGAGGTCACATCGTGCCCTGCATTTGCCGTGGGTGCAACAATTCCGTGCCTCCGCTCGCTTGTGTTGAATATGGCGGGCACACATACAAGTGCGTTGGCGTTTGCGCGCCAGCATGCTCAAACGCTGGTCAAGCTTGTTGTGAAACACATACATGTTCGTGATTGTCCAATGCTTGTGCTTGACGAGCATAACAAATGTGTCGAGTATGCGCACGTGCAAGTGTTGCGCCTTGATGTACTGGGCGCATACGACCCGGAGCTCGTTGCACGGCGAGAGTGTGTACATGGCACGCCGTTTCCCAGTCTACAATATTTAAATTGCGGCTCATTGTATCCATTTGCCAATAACGTATTGCTCCGCGGCGCACATCACACACTCCGAGTGCTCATAATTTCCATTGACACAAAAGTGGTTGTGTGGCTGCTTCCGGGGGCCACGTGTTTGCGTAAATACACTCGACTTGCCGGAATGGAAGCTCGAATTGTCTCACGCGCGGGTGCGAGCGACACACAGAACATTGCCATGAATGCACGTGTGCTTGACGCTTCGTTCCAGACGCCGCATATGCAGTGGCTAAGAATAAAGTATCCCAACTCACACTTCATCGAGTATAGTAGAAAGCATAAAATTAAACTGTAGTAATTAATACGTAAAAAGTGTGGTTTTTAAGTAATATTTGTTTCATCCTTTGATAATCCTACTTTTTCAATTTAATTGAAAGATATAACCTTCTTTTGCCAGTATCTGTCGGCTGGCCTGAAATAGTAACTAAAAACTACGTTTGCAACGTCTTACACTCAAGACAAGCAGTTGTTGTGCGGTATGTGACGTCACAGCAGTCATGTTTACTACAAAGAATGCAACAATCTTTGTAGTAATTAGTTGCGGGCGATAGACAACCATTTTTAGAGACGTGTTTACAACAAGTTAACATTGATTAACTGACCAAAATCCGCAATGGTCCAATGGCTAGGATTTCACGCTTTCACCGTGACGGCCCGGGTTCAATTCCCGGTTGCGGAGCATTTTTTTTTGCTGTTTCTATAGCTGCTCAGCAAAAGACGGAATGTATAGACTCTGAGATTGGCAGTTCTGGGGTGGGCGATCGTCCTGGTTCTTCTTTTTTACTTGTATGCCAATCCCATGCTTGAGAGGAAGGTCAAGTGGGAGAAGCGTGTGCATGGGTTCTGCATCGTACAGTTTGCATCTTTTCTCCTTTTGCAAATAGTAGTATTTCTAAGACATAATGGACGGACAGCTTTACGCGCCGCTGCTGCCGCCGACGCCAGAGACGCCAGGCGCGGGGCAACGGCAGCGGACGATGCAGCTGCACCGAGGGACTGGCGCCACGCCATGGACAGACAAGACCGCCCCATGGTCTGACAAGACACATCAGCCCCAGGCACCGATCACAACAGCGGCAGGGACGCAGCGGTTGCGCCTGCCCAAGCGGCGGGCGATGTCGGCGGGGCGCAGCAGCACTTCATCGTGCACCGTCGTGGAGACATCAGAGTTTGGCAGCATCCCTGAGGACAGCGCGAGTATCCCTGAAGACAGCGTGAGCATCGACATACGGCACGTGCGCGGGACTCGCAGCATGAGCGCGGCACGGGGCAGCATAGCGCTGAGCATGTCGTCGCGGAGCAGCCTGAGCCACCGGCTGTCGCAGGGAACACAAGTGACGTGCGGCGCGATGTCGCCGACGCTGCCGATCGCTACACGCCCACGGTTCAACTCGGCCATGTCTGCGTTTGGAGCGCCGCGCGATAGCAGCTCAGCGTACGGCGGTTCATCACTAGGTGGTTCAGCGTTCGACAGCTCGACGTTCGGCGGAGCTGAGCTGACGATTCGTCTCAGCGTGGATGCAATCCAGTCACGCAGCTACCGCATGCTGCTGTCGGGTGATGCCGTGCTGGCAGACCTGCGGCATCTTGAAGACGAGCACCAGCGTATAGTCAGCGCAGCGCAGGCGGCGCTGGGACGGCGGCTTATTGCGCTGTACTTTGCGGCTACGTGGAGCGCCGACTGCGACGCATTTACGCCGCAGCTGCAGAGCGTGGCAGCAGCACATGGCGGCGACTTGACAGTGGTCTTGGTGTCGCTGGACCACCACCCCGCCGATATGGCGCGCATGATGGCTGGCACCGACTGGCTGTGTGTGCCGTGGCGTGAGCATGCGCGCCGTCGCAGCCTGGCCGAGCGTATGGACGTGTCGGCCACCGACCTGCCCAAGCTGGTCATCATCGACGGCAACACACACCATGTAATATCAGTCTCTGGGCGTGCCGACCTTGAGCGCCGGCCGCTGACGTGTGTGCGCGAATGGCTGAAGAGCCGGGCTGGCCTGTCGTGGTGGAACAAGGCCAAACCGTGGTAAGTTCCGCCTGCTTGGCCCCTCCCTGTCACTATTATTTGATTATTAATAATTTCGCTGTTTAATGTACGCGTAGGATGTTGGTGGGGCTGGCGTCGTTGCTGGTGTGGAACTTGGCTGTGTTTATGTTGGCGCCATTGTTCTTGGAGTAAACAGAGCCAAGTCGTGTGTGCTGCTAGCATCAGCTTTTTTAAACTAAGAAAGGCCCAGTCGTGTATGCTAGCAAGCTTAGATTATCGCTGGACCGAAAAGACCAAACACTGTTTATGCTGGCACCAGTGTTCCTGGACCGAAAAGACCATAAAGCCACCTATGCTGCTGACACCAGCGCACCTGGGCTAAAAAGTTGTTTATATTTGGACCCAAAGAGGGGAGGATTCATTTCATCAATTCCATTCATTTCATCCGCGACCAGGATCTGACCGACATTTGATTCAACAAAAAGGTGTATAAAGAATCGATTGTTGGTAGCCACTCGAACAATCATTTCTCTTCTGCTCGAGCTGCCTCTCCTTTTTTCTTTTTCAATTTTTCGGGAAAAGAGTTTTGTACACTGATTTTCCATTTTTCTAGTGCCAGCTGTATAAATTGAATGCATTCAACGAGACACGAGCCGCAGGCATCGACCAGCAGGCCAATTGCCGCAATGCGTGCACGCAACTACGCGTTGCAGGCGCAACCTCAGCTACAAACACTGGCGCAGCCTCAGCCTCAGAGGCAGACACGGCCTCAGACGCAAGCACAGCCTCAAGCACAGCCTCAAGCACAGCCTCAAATGCAGACACAATCCCAGACACAGCGTGGGCTGCGGCGCAACCGTTCAAATGAGGTGTCGCCAGTGCGCCCCGAGTTTAACTCGATGCGGCGCGTACCACAGCGCATCGCAGGCAGTGGGCGTCAGCATTCGGAGCCAGTTGCAAGCGGAGCTGGGCTGCAGCCGCCGACACAGCGTCTACGCACTACACCCAGCGCCAGCGATCTTCGTACTCCAGCCACGCCGTTGGCCCGCCAGCGCCGTCCTGTGCCTGTCGGCGGCAGCCTGGGACGCGCTGCGCGTGTTGTCAGCCCAACTGCTGCCCGGCCAGCGCCACGCCGGCCACTGCCATCGCCACATGTGACTGACAGCCGAATCACCACGCACATTCCACGTCCAGCGCCGCCTACCGATGAACCAATGAGCGGCATCTCGCACACATTCATGTTCCGCGAGTACCAGGAGCGCGGGCGCCAGCTCAGCCTCGAGCGCCAGACCAACGTACAGCTGATCGCCGACATCAAATCTATGAGCGCGTGCATCCAGTCTCTGGAGCTAGATCTGGCAGACACGCGTGCTCACGCCGCCAATGAGCAGGCGCGTGCTGGTGAGGCCGAGCGAGAGCGTGAGCGCTTGGCGGCGGTCAATCGGGCCCTGGAAGATAAGCTCGCTGCCCTGATGGACGTGGTCAAGGCGCAGGTCGGCAAGACCGCGCGTAGCAGCACCAGCAGCTGTTCTGAGCCCGACGACGGCCAATCTACATCTGAAAAGTACGCGCGCATGGTGTCGCGAATCGGTGCCATCCGCGGAGCATGCAACACAGACAACTCACGCTCCAGCGTTGAAAGCATGCGCTCGATCGAAAAGTTCCCAGCCAACGCCGAAAACATGCGCACGGCCGACAAGCTCTTGGCCAGCGCCGAAAGCAAGCGCAGACAGGCGTCGCACGAAGCACGCATTGACCGGCGGCGCAGCACCATGCTCTTTGCAGGGCTTATTCGGCCTTCAGGCGACTCAGTGTCAATCGACGACGCCATTCCATCGTCGTGCCAGCGCTGCGACCAGCTGCTCGACTCGTTGCAAACAGTGCAAATCGACAACGACTACTACCGCGAGGCCAACGCCAAACTGCGCGACAATGTGTCTGACGTTGTGTCACGCCACAACGCCATGGTGCGTGCATTCGAGTGCGAACGTGCTCGCCGTCGAGACCGCCGCGCCCATGAGCTTGCTGAGGCATCGCATCTGGCTGCTCGCGACCGAGCCCGCCTCAATGCTCATCAGCGTATTGAGCTAGGTCTGGACGATGCAGACGACTTGGCTCTGCGGTTCGACCATGCCGTACACATTTCGTAGTTTTTGTATTGTTTTGCATTTGTACAGTCATTTTTCTCGGTTGTTTATTGTCTTTGGACTGACGTGTTTATGTTAATTATGCTATTGTATTGATCTAGTACAAAAGTGACACTGCTTATGAAACTGTGCTTTGGCTGTCCATTTGTACAATAGGCTCAGCAACCTCCGTGTCCCTACCGCTCTGATCCACCTCTTCCTCCTGCACAACCAGCGTCCTAAATCTAACATCCTTGGCATTGAGTTTCAAAACGCTATTTCCAATAACATCAATCACCTGTCAGCTTCATATGCTGCTCGTCCGTATGCTGGTTTGGAGCCAGGAACAAACCGGTTGAGTCGTCTAGCACTGTGCGTAAACCCCATGCCGACTGACAGCGTGTGCATAAGGTCTTCGATTGGATATATGCTGCTTCCGCTTTAAGAATGGCAAGTATTTTGGTTACAGTTTTGTCTTCTGTTTCTGTCAGTGTGTATGCTGTTGTTAGACACACAACCAGTTCTACTATAGATTTAAATATTCTCATTTTTGATATTGGGGTTCAATAAAGCAAAACTGTGTAAAGAAGAGCAATGTTGTAGTGGTTTGTACTTTTGAGGATATCTGGACAGCACACTACTATTATTTGCATGTGGTGCTAAATGTTAAACTGTTCCCGGGTACAGCATAACGATATGACTTTATTTCCGCACTTGCACATCTTTTTTGTTTGGACGACTTGGTCCCCGCACTTGTTATTGTGACTAGAGCAGTGTGCTTGAACTTTCCCACCACTGCCGCTAACCTCTCATGAAAGGAAATGACGCAATGTCTGACTTTGTTTGCAATCTAATTTCCAACCCCTCATGATTAACCCACAACTTTTAACCACACTTTAGAAAATATGACAAGGATTGTGTAATCAGCTGGTGCAGGGCCAATAATCAGCACTGTCCTTCCCCTGTCTCCGCTAATGCTTATTACACAACCACACATTTAACACATTATATTTGAAGCGATGGACAACCTTGAAAACGACATTTTGGAGCTGTTTGAGGACACTCCGAGCGGCGGGCGTAGCGGCGACCGCGGGCGCGGAGACGGACACAGCAAGAGCCACAAGCAGCGGCGCGGGAGATACGGCGACAGCCCGCAACGCCACTCTCGGCGGGACGGCTACTCGGGCACAGATGACGATGACGTCGACATGGACACTGGCGACGATGTGGACACCGGAGACGACGTGGACATCGAGGGCGTCGACGAACGTGCGCACCACGCAAACAGCGACGACGAGCCCGTGGACGAATGGGGCGAGGACCTGATGGGCGGCTCAAAAGACCGGCAAATGCTGGCGGCGTTGACAGAAGTTGAGCGCGAGCGTATTTTGACTGAACGACAGGAAAAGCGCGATCTGCTGAACGAGCAGCGCGAGCTGCGGCTCAAACTCAAGGCAGGCGTGCGTGTGTCTGGAGCCGGCGAGCAGAGCAAGTCTGCGCGGGCCCGCCGATCGAATCGCGATGAGTCGAGCCGTGGCGGGGCGCTGTCCGACCTGAAGCGGGCGCGGGAGCGGCGGCGGCATGGAGAAGACCACTGGTCGTCATCGCTCAGCGACTCGGGCGACGAGTCGGACCGCGAGCCCGAGTTGGCGGCAAACCTGGACGAGATCAACTCCATTTGCCTGACGCGCAACCAGCTCGAGCAATGGCTGTTCCGCCCCTTTCTGGCCGACGCAATCACTGGGTGCTTTGTGCGCATCGTGACTCGAACCAAAGACAGCACCGGCGAGTACAACCAGTACAAGATGATGAAGATCCTGGGCGTTGCCAAAGGCAAGGGCCGCAGCCAGCCGCCGTACCACCTCAACAAGACGCTGACCGACAAATACCTGCAGCTGCAGTTTGGCGCTGCCGAGAAGGACTACTCGATGGAGACCATCTCCAACAGTCCGATAAAGGCCGAGGAGTATTCCAGCTGGGAATCGGCCTTCCGCTCGGCCGGCATGCGGGCGCGGATCATGGCCGACGATGTGCAGAAGAAGCTGCATGACCTGGATGCTGCCCGCAACTACGAGCTGTCTGAATCAGAGATTACCGAGATGATCAAGGAGCGCAGCCGGCTGCGGCGCATGGAGACGGGCAGCAGCAGCGTGAATGCCGCGCAGGAGCGTTCGCAGCTCCTGCAGCTGCACACGGTGGCCCGCCAGAACGGCGACTGGAGCGAGCTGCAGAAGATCGAGGCGCGGCTCGAAGAGCTTGACAAGATTGTAAAGGCGGCAAAGGCAGCTGCGTCAGGGCAGCCAACTGGCCACAAGCCGCTGTTGGCTCCATCGTCGGCCCGCAACAGCATGGGCGGTGCCGACTCCAAGAGCGCCCAGCGCAAGACCCTGCTGTCTCCGGGATCGGGATTCCGTCGGGCGTCACCAGCAACTCCGTCAACGCCCAGGGTCGGCGAACTGGCTGCTCAGAACACAAAGTTCCCTCTGGTGCCTGACCTGAGACTCCCTGAGCTGTCGCTGCGCTCAAAAGTCTCGCCCGGATATGCGCAGACCATGGCTGAGAATGGCGGATACGACATGAGCTTTTTAAAGCTGTAATGCTATGAATTGTACGGCTAAAGTATATTAAAATAAACCAGAGAATATAATATTATTGAGCCGTTCTGTTCCTTTTATACTACAACTACGTAGCATTTAACAACTGTCAATTATATGCGACTGCAAATACAAAGTCTGTTGCACGACACTACGCTTAATTACAACTTTTTAGCAGCTGGAAATTTAAACACGGCCTATATTAGGCACAAAATATTAAGATAATTAAAGCAGGCTAGTTGTTTTCCTCACGCTCGCTCTCATAAACCTTGGCAATCTTGAAGGCAATGTCGAGGCTCTGCTCGTAGTTTAGCCGGGGATCGCAGAAGGTCTGGTAGTTGTTGGGGAGATCCGAGTGCGACAGCTCCTGTGAGCCACCTGTGCACTCGGTAACGTGCTCGCCAGTCAGCTCGAGATGGACGCCCGAGAGACGGCTGCCAAGTTCGCGGTGAATGGAGATGCTCGACGTGATTTCGCTGATGATGGCGTCAAATGACCGCGTTTTGTGGCCAGTGGGCGCAGTGGTGGTGTTGCCGTGGCACGGGTCGCAGCACCACACCGGCCGATGACGTGTCTCCTGCACTGCACGCACGTGGGCGGGCAAAAAGTCGGCTATTTTCGCGGCGCCGTATCTGGTAATCAGAGTCACTCGGCCCGACTCAAAGTCAGGGTCGAGAATGTCAAGTGCACGCACCAGCTCTGCAGGGTCCATGGTTGGCCCGACCTTGACGCCCACCGGGTTCTTGACGCCGCGGAAGTACTCGACATGGGCGCCGTCAAGCTGCCGCGTGCGGTCGCCAATCCAGATAAAGTGCGCAGAGAGGTTGTACCAGTCGCATAGCTCAGGGGCCAGGGCCTTGCGCGGCGGTGTCGACGGCTCATATGGGCGCTTGCGGCCGGCCAACGCGGGCTCGGCGCCTGGCAGGGGCTTGGGCACGGCGCGGGTCAGGGCCTGCTCGTACTCGAGCAGCAGGGCCTCGTGCGACGTGTACAGGTCGACCGTGTTGAGCGCCGAGGCCTGGCTGCTGGTGGCGCCAATGACGCTCATAAACTCGAGCGAGTCTGTCAGGCGGTTGACAATGGATTGGTACTCGCGGCGGATCTCAGGGTTGCGCACGTGGCCCAGGTCCCACGCCTCCGGCTGATGGATGTCGGCAAAGCCCGAGTCCAGCAGCAGCCGCACAAAGTTGACAGTTGATGCCGAGTGGAAGTACGCCTGCAGCAGGCGCTGTGGGTCGGGGCGGCGGCACGCTGGGTCGATGCTGTTGACGTTGTCGCCACGGTACGACATGATCGTCTCGCCGTTGACTGTCTCATATGGGCTCGACCGCGGCTTGGCGTACTGTCCGGCCATACGCGCAATGCGCACAATAGGCAGGCGCATGCCCCACAGCAGCACCAGGCTCATCTGCAGCAGCACCTTGAGCTTGTCCTCGATAGCTGTGGGATTGCAGTAGTCGAACGACTCGGCGCAGTCGCCGCCCTGCAGCAGAAACGCCCGGCCCTCGGCAACGTCTTTGAGCTGTGCACGCAGCCGGTCAATCTCCGGCGACGACACCAGCGGCGGCAGATTGGCTACCCGCCCTACCACAGCTTCGAGCTCTTTGGGGTCGTCGTACACCACGTCCTGCTTGATGGGCTTGCTTCTCCACGAATCGGGGGTCCACGCGTTGTCGGCCATAGTTACGTTTAGATTGAATATGCACGTAGAAAAAGGGCTCACGGAGCAGTGGGGTTATAAGGGTTCAAGAAGTCTCGTGGTTGCGATGCAGAACACAGGCGGATGCGGCGGTTTAAATACAAATTGAGAGCGCATATACGCCCAGGCTCTTGCGGAGCGCCGATTGGGTCATTTGCGGCCTATTGACACATCAGTGCTAGTGGTTGGGGAAGGGCACTGACCCAAAAGCGGTGGTGGCTGCGTGCTGCTCTCCAGCATTCGTGCGCACTTGCCAAGCGCACGTGGCGGTCGTTCTTCTGTGCATTGACTGCACAGACAACAGACAGCCAAGAGAGCCTATATTGTGGTGTATTTCTGGCAAGACGCCCAAGTGACCCTCTTTAGGCTGAAGATCCCATTACAAGCGTGGCGGGCATGTCTTGCTGACCTGTTGCTAATTTATTTCTGGTACAAGCACATTAAACATCAAACATCAACTCTTTTCTCTCCTTTACCACGTGCGTGTGTGGTGAATGTCCAAATGGCGCCATTGTATGTGCCGGCCAAGCGGCGCCTCACCGCGAGCGATCCTTTTTTCGACCTGGGCAACGCTGAAGCCAGCGTCCACTATATCGAACGGCGATGTGTGCCACACGCTCAGGCCTGGGAATCAACCGAGTCCCTAATAAATATCGACGACTGGCTATTTGACGCCGGCGCCCTGCATGACCCGATCATCTGCCATGATCCACCGTGCCACGGATCTGCACACTTTCCATCAACTCTGGCCTACGAGCGGCACTACGACCAAGCCCACCGCAACGTATGCTCTGTATGTCGTGCAATCCTGCCGAGCGCGCATTGGCTGGATCTGCATATCCAAGAACACCACGATGCGTTCTTCAGCGCTCGAGTTGCGCGCGGCGAAAAGGCGTTTGCTTGTTTTCTGCCTGCGTGCACGCGGGTGTTTTCGCGGCCTCAGAAGCGCAAATTGCATATGATTGACAAACACCATTTTGCGCGGTCGTTCAACTGGAGTCTTGTGCGGTCAGGGCTGCGTTCTGCCAACTCTGCGGATGTTGATCGGCTGGCGTCTGCGTTCCAGCGCTCTGTCTCGTTTGGCCGCCATGGTACTCAATCCCGCATGCAACGTCCACAGAATAACTGAACCATAGTTGTCCCAAATCTCAGCCCACACACTTGATTTTTTATTCTGACATGGTGTTTAATTACTTTAATATATTGTGGTTATTAAAACTTAATGAATATCGAGAACCGACCAAACACCAAGCCGGTGAGCACATGGGGGCTCGATCCGATGTTCTGGACATCTGCCAAGCTGTTTGTCGGCGACTTGCACGCTGCGCTTCCCAGCGACTCTGCCTCCGTGTTCTTTATCGGCACCCACGTCGTGCGCACCGTCCAAGTGGTGGGAATCGTTGTCTCCGTAGACACCCGGTCGCCCAAACTGACCGTGTACAATGGCAAGCACTATTCCAAGCATTTTGCTGCAAGGGCCTTTGTCACTAATGTTCTCACAATGCAATGTAGTTGACGATGGCACTGGCGTAATTCCGTGCGCACAGTTTGTTGCTCCCGACGAGGTGCCAGCAATGTGTCAGATGTACGAGCTCGGCTCCACCGTATGCGTGGAGGGCCGGTTGTCTACGTTTCGGGACGTGCGCCAAGTGGTCATCCGCTCCATCAAACACATTGACCCGAACCAAGAAGTACTGGGCTGGCTAGAACGTCTGTCATTGCGTCAGTTTCTCCAAGCATCCATTGAACCACAAATCTAAACAAATGAACTATCCTCATGCGTCCTTTTTGCTCTCGCTGCTCGCGTCAAGCAGCTTTTGCAGCTTCTCGTTCTCGTCGGCCAGCCGCATGTACTCTTGGTGGTTCGACTCGGCCTGCTTGCGCAGCGTCGCCATGTCCCGGTCCTTTCTATTCAACTCCTCCACCTCTTTGCGCGCATCAGACAGCTCGCCCTTGAGCTTCTCCACCTGCGCCTTTGCCGACCCCGGTCCCGACGAAACAAGTCTGGGCGCCGCCGACGAACTGGTGTTCTCCACAAGCTGGCCAATCAGCGAGTGCGTGGATATCAGAATCAGACCCAAGAACATTGTTATGCCTGTCAAATACGTGTTGCGTTGCGCGTAAAACTGCTGCACCTTTTGCTGGCACAGCGTGTGCTCGTCGATAATACGTGTGCTCTCCTTGTGCTGCTGCACTTTGCGTAGCCGCATAACTGCGTCGGCGAACAGTAGGAACACAAACCCAAACGCTATACGCACGCCGTAGAGCACTCGCTGCGCTACCGACGACCGCGACGACCACGTTATCATCGCCCGCTTCCACCGTGCTGGCATCGGAAGAATGAGAAGGATAAACACGCATATCTACACTGTCCACTGAAACAAATTAGCAATTATTTGCATTGTCTTTCTGGCTGGTACCTGTTGTCAGAAGCTTTCTCTACTTACCTCTGCTATCAGCAGCGCAAACACGCCCGTGTACTGAAGTGTAGCCATTGCAAAGTTTCTTCCTCCTTAGCGTTGTAGTAATAAAAGAAAAAGAGTGCAAATTTAAACTGCGAACAAAAGAACGAAACTTCCACCCTGGTCCTCAAAAGTCCAGAAGCTTGGCACGACATCCACCTCATCCTCATCCAATCACTGCCTTTCCAATTATGTCCCTCCACGCATCTCGATTACGGTGCCGTAATCATGGACCAACACATATTGCCATTTCAATGAGTGTATCAAATGTCGCATAAAATAGTCTTTATCTTTATATCTGCTACGACTGTAACTCTGGCATTCACGATGGGTCACAGAGCCGTATCAGATGTGAGTACCTGCGCCATGACGCAAATCAATAGTCATCGACTTCTCAGATGGTTCATAACTACATTGCTCCAATTTTACAATACCAGAAGCCTTGGATTAAATAAATAAATAAATAAAGGCAATTTACTATATAAAACCTTTGCAAATTAACAGCCTCTCGTTTCTACATTGTACAAATAAATGCGCGGAACATGCGCAAAACAGACAAGCATGCACAACCCAGAGTGAATGTATGCTGCGGCAAGAGGCAAGCTCATCTGCAATGACAGCTTTTGCGCTGCAAGCTAAACAAGACAAAAAGTCTTTATGTTCGGATTGCCTTTTTCTTTCCTTTTACACATTTTCTTTAGCCTTTTAGCACCTTCTCAGCGTTAAACTTGCTTATTAATGCAGAACCAGCTGTGGTTTCATGCGACACTTGTCGCCATATTTATCGGGCTTTACGGGTGGTACCACTCAATCACCGATCATGCCCTACAACTCGACTTTGTGGCTCGCACCACAGCCAATCTGAAGCTACCTTACATGGAGTTTAGCGGCAAACTGGAACAGTCACCTGGTGATTTGCGTGAGCACAAGCTTATCAAACTGTCCAACAACCTGTTGGTTATGTGTGCTAAAGATGTTGACGCTACACAGGCTGCTGCATCGCTCAGCATCAACATTGGCAGCTTAGACGACCCTTCCGAGCTAAACGGACTTGCTCACTTTCTAGAGCACATGCTTTTTATGGCAAGTACCGCACACGGCTATTGTTGTTTTGTTGTATTGTCTATTCTACATGCATTGCTAATTATTTTAGGTCCTGTATGGGTGCACACAAAAGTAGGGCACAGAAAAGTACCCTGACGAGAGCGAGTACATTGCGTTTATCAAGAAAAATGCCGGTGAGTACAACGCATTTACCTCATTGCACTCGACAACGTATTTCTTTGGAATTACCAACCAGGTGCTGGAAGAAACACTGGATCGCTTCTCAAGATTCTTCATCGACCCTCTCTTTGCGCCAAGTAGTGTGACTCGTGAGCTTCATGCAGTGGACTCTGAGCACAAGGGCAATTTGCAAAGCGACCTGCGACGTGCTTTCCAGCTTAATCGCGCGTTGTCAAACACCAGCCATCCATACTCTTATTTCAGCACTGGAAATTTGGAAACCCTGCGCGACTCGTCGCAACAGCGGGGCCTGGATATTCGCAATGAGATGATTCGGTTTTACGAGACATATTATTCAGCCGACATCATGAAGCTGGCTGTAGTGGGTAACCACTCGATTGAGCAGCTAGTCGAGTGGAGTGTGGCCAAGTTTTCCGACATTAAGAGCAAGGGTAACACCAAGCCGCAAGTAATAGGTCAGCCGCTGACTTCTGACGTGATGGGCAAAGTAGTCCACTACCAGACACTCAGCAACATTTACTTGTTGTCGTTGGAGTTTGGATTGCCTGAATTTAAGGCTCAGTACAAAACCAGACCCGATCTGTACCTTGAATTGCTTTTTAAGCGCCAGACTCCTGGCTCTCTCTTCCATTATCTAAAACAGAAGGGATGGGCAGCTGACATCAACACCGACACTCTCAGCCAAGATATGGATGGGTTCAACATGTTTGAAATTGAGATCAACATGACACCCGATGGTCTCAAGCACTACAACAACATTATACGCGCCGTTTTTGAGTACTTGCGCGTTCTAGTTGCATATGGGCCTCAGAAGTTGTTCTACGACGAAATAAGTGCAGTCACGGAGTTAAATTTCCGCTTCTACGAAACTCCTGGTGTTGTCAACTGGGTCTTGGACCGCTCTCAGCGCTGCCACAACCCGCATATAGTGCCAGAACATTATCTGTCGGCTGGCAACGGTGTTTTGGATTTTAACTATAAGGATGTTGCTGACTTTATGACGCACCTGCATCCACAAAACTACCGCGTGTTCTTAGGCGCTCAGAACCACAGCGATGTCGAGTTTACTACCACCGAAAAGTACTTTGGTACGCCTTATCGCGTAGACACCCTTCCGCTTAACCTCACTGACGAGACGATAATGTATTGGACCGAGCAGTACCGCTTCCACTTGCCAACACCCAATTCGTTTATTCCAAAATCGACTAAAGTCGTTGGAAAAATCATGCCACCCACAGAGGTAGCGTTGGCACCATCGTTGCTCTACCGTACAGACGCATACGAGCTGTGGTTTAAGCAGGACGATCAGTTTGCTAGACCGCATGGCTACATTAGAGTGGAAATTGCATACGCTCAAACAGCTCCATTGTCCTTTGATCGTGCCGCCGCACAACTGCTAGACAAATATGTGGCCATCATACTCGACGGAGAGCTGTATAATGCCAAGGTTGCAGGCATGGACTATTCGGTATCGTTTTTGACTACCAAGGTAGACATTGAAGTCAGTGGGTTTAGCGCCAAACTGCAAAATCTCGTTGATGCCATTTTGCACCGGCTAAAGACACTGAATATCGAAGATCACATATTCCAAGACAGCCTGACACAAATGCGGCAAAATTACCAGAACAAACGCAATAGGCAGCCATTCCAACAGCTGCAGCGTATTGAGCATCCGCACTTTAACCTAGCGTACGTTTGGTCGTTTGAAACCCTGGAGCAACAGCTGGCCAATATCACTATAGACAGCCTGCAGAGGCTTGTCACGTCAGCGTTTGAGCGCACATATGCAAAGATTATTGTATCTGGCAACTATTATGAATCTGATGCCGTGGATACAGCGCGCAATGTGCAGCAGATTCTAGATTCGCAGCCGCTTTCTGCAGACAAACAGATACACGGCCGTGTTGTGGCAATTGAGCCTGGCCACTACATACACCGCACGCAAATGTCAGACGCCAGCTCGCTGAACGGCGCATCATTGGTCACAATTTATTGCGGCTCCCAGCTTAGCGCAAAAGATCGGGTGATAACCGAGTTGTTGGCGCACATTAATGGATCTCCATTTTTCGACATGTTACGCACCAAAGAACAGCTTGGATACGTTGTGTATGCTAGCAAAGTCAGCTACGAGACAGGACGCATGATGCTTGTGTTCAACGCGCAAAGCGAGGTCAATCCAGCGTATTTGACACAAAGAACAGACAAGTTTATCCGCGATATACGCCAGCACATTCACGACCACAGCATTGAAGAATTTGACGCACTTGTGCTGTCGCAAATTGCCATTAAAACCGCAAAACTAAAGTCCATCGAGGATGAAGCCACGCAGTTCTGGGAGCCCATATCGACGGGCGTGTACGACTTTGATTATCTTGTCCAAGAAATTGCTCAGCTTAAATTGCTTAGCAAGGAGGATTTGCTCGAGGCTTGGGACATGTATGTAAACCCCAATACTGCAGTTAACTATACGCGTATTGATAGCCAGATATGGCCGGTCAAGTCTGTTTACCCGCAAGACAGCAAGCTTTCCACATACCCGAATAGCGTAATTTCGTTATTCGGATGTCTGCATAGCAATGGGTTAGTCGAGATTGGCATTGCCGAACTATACAAGTTTGTACAACATGCCGCTTTGTCCAACAACGTCAATGACTCGCTGTCTGACTTGGAAGAGCTGTACTTTAGCAAACATGCGACTGCACAGACGCTTGAACGAATTACTACTGATGATTCAAGAATCGGTACTGCTGTGGAAATGGCACTGCAAGATATTGCTAGATCTACGCATAAATTCCGTAGCTTGACTGGTGATTTTGGCACCAAGAATATGCGCCAAACACTGGATGGCAAGTGGATTATTGACAATATTGACTCGTTTAAGGCGATGCAAAAACTATACGATCTTGCTGAACCAGAAACAAGCCTTGCCCCAAAGTATACCAATTAAGTCATAATTTTTAGTTACAGCTACTGCATTTTAGTGTTTACTGAATCAACTATAGTATAAATATTTTGCTGGTTCCTGGTACTATTAGGTTTCACATTTTGCGTGACCAAATATTATTTTAATATTGTTCTAAAACTCCCTCAACGGAAATACTGCGTATTCATATATACTTCTAAGACATTTATTCAATGTCTACTGCAATCCAGAATATTCATCGACCTCACATTTTTTTAAAATTTTGACAATATCATTTGCATTAACCTCTTGTGTATTTCGCGATGTTTACCTACAGAGATTTGCCAGCGCTTGTAACGGATAATATACTAGCGTTTGCATCTAATGGCACGGATGGTAATCTGACAGTTTGGAAGCGAGCTTTGCCTCTGCTGTCTGTTTGCCATGATTGGCGTGTTTATGGAAAATACCATCTCTACCGGTATGCGATTGTCGAAACCGCTGATCCCAGATTTGTTATATATGACTTTGATGAAGAGGGCGATTATTCAGACGAGGAGGCTGCCACATATTTGGAAAGTTTGGACTGTGGATCAGTCGACTCTAGCGTTGCGGAGGCGTTGGACAACGGAACCCCCGTACGCATATACACAAATATCACGTTGATTGACGAGCTTGGGCTGGAGAGCATGGTCAAACAGTTATTATTTGCCGAAAAACGGTCTTATGATATTGTCGTCAAGTGGTTGGATTCTCTAAAGACTTTAATATTTATTATCCGAGCGCTGTTCTGTGGCTTGCCCGAGGAGATCAAATTGACCAAGCCGTTTATAAAGTGGTATGAGCTGGAGTATACGGGTACGGAGCCCATCGATCCTGCAGAGATTCGACACCATACTGCACCAAAGGCAGTTGCCGATGTTCTGATAAACAAGTATCCCAATGTTAGCAGTATTAATGCTGCGGCACTTGAACCACACGAGTTTATGCAAACACTGATTGTGGAGCTGGCTGTTGGATACGATAAGCAGCTGACAAAGTATGCCAATGACATGCCAACTCCGTTTCCTTATACACTGACGGCGCCAAACCTAGTTGAGCTTGATCTAACATTCAGCGATAGCTCGGATCTTATTTTTCCAACTATATGCCCTAGGTCGCTTCGAAAGATATACATTGAACTTGAAAATCAGCCGTTTAGCTGGGACATGTTTCGTGTTGGCGTGGAAGCTGAAGCAATCGTGTTTGATAACCTGGTGAATTTGTCGATCTCAGGCATGGTTCAAGATCCAGATGCTGACAACGCGATGGCGAATGATCTTGACATGAGGTTTCCAAAGCTGGAGCGGCTGTTTTTGACAAACAGTTATCTTGCCAGAAATGAAGCAGATGCCATGATGGCTCACGGGCTTAAACGGTTTCAACACGAAGGTTCAATCATTGCTGCCTCACAGCTGTGCAAGCAGCCGTTTGGAAACCTAGATGAGTTGTATTTGTGCTGGGAGAAGAAGAAGTATTTCGATGAGGCTGACAGTTTCGTACCATTGGCAAACGAAATATTCAACAAAACAAAAGGCATTGAGTACGTTCAATGCGAAATTCGCATGCCAAATTTTTCTAGAAGCATGGATGGCGTCGACTGGCCTTACCTCACCCATCTAAGTCTGGGCTTTACGATGACATTCAAAGCGCTGTTTAAAATGCTCCCAAAAGTGCCTAATCTCGTTCAGTTGGATATGATTATTGGTGGTTACGACAGAAACGAGCTAACCAAAACTATCAGGCTTCTTACAAACATAAAGAAGCACTATCCGACGCCGTCGTCGTCAAAGATCAAAAAGCTACTCTTAGCTGACGAGCGCGCTGCATTGCGCCGGAAGTCTTACTTTCAACCGCAATTCCGCAAGGCCCTTGAAAATCTGAAATGGTACTGGCCTCAGCTAAAGGATATTGGCTATTTCGATTAACTAGTTACGCTTTAGCTCATTTTCCACTTTTAGTTTTTAGCAGAATTATCTTGCTGGTATCAAATATATATTATATAATGCAACTATACCACAACATTAAGTGATACATGCTCCGAGTCCTGGGTTTCTAGCTGGGGAGCTGCTGGTGGGCGGTACGGCGCAAGGTCAGTTACATCCATGGCTTCAAGCCAATTTGCGCCAGCAAGCCTGCCTTTATCGGCCTTTGTCCAGAACTCTAAGCAGTTGCTGACGGGTCCAAAGTTGTATGGATCAGTTTTAGCCTTTTCCGCATCGATATCTCTCAACTGAGCATATTTTATGTTTTGCAGCGCAAACGACGACTCGCCAGATCGAGTGTTTTGCGGCAGGGGCTCGTCTGACGATATTGTGCTGGAATAAGAAATAGGCGGAGGCCGTGCGTCCAGTTCGACTGGCGACGGTGCAGCTGCCTCGTCGTCTGGTGCAGCAACCGAGCCGCTGAGCCCCAGAATCAGAGTTCGTAACCGCGTAGCCACCCGTTTTACAGCGCCGCCCCTGCCGCCGTGCGAGTGACTGTGGCCATGACCACCATGCTTATGCTTGCGCTGTGACAAACGCATAAACCCAGTTTGGAACTCATTCGTTGTCTTTCCAAGCACCACTTGAGCTAGCTGAGAAATCAGCAGGAATATGACCCATGCACAGTTGAACGCTGTCCAGATCGTTGATACTATCGTCCACGAGTCAGACTGGAACGCACCACAGACGTAGTCGCCCAGGAAGCACGGCTGCTCGGGAATTGGATCGTACACAACGTACACAATGTCCAAATAGTAGCCGACAAGCGCAATATACAGAATTATGCCGATGGTTAGCAGAACGAGAAATGCGACAAACTGGCGATGGTTGTTTACTCCAACGCAGTTGTAAGTCCACGGGCAGTGGTGGTCGAACCGGGCCACACACCGGTTGCAGAATCGACAGTGCTTTGAGCGCAGCGGCCGAATGTTGAAGCACGTAAAGCAGAAGTGGTCCGAGTCAAGCGAGTCTGTCGCCGCCAGCTTGGAGACCGCAGGCGCTGCAGCCTGAATGCTATCCTTGCGCGGAATGTATCCAGGATCGCTAAACAATGTCTGATAAAAGTAGTACATGCAGCTGCCAAACATACACATAAACACCATGTTCAGCAGCTTGTACGTCGGAGTTGGCGAGTCGTCTATGCGGCCGCGCGTAGTAACAGGGAGGACGCGCGTCAGCCATGTAAACAGGATAAAAAGCGCAGACGACTGGAATATAGCCGACAGGTAGGGCAGGTGCTGAAGCTGAAAGCTAAATCGATTTCTGGCAATAAATCGGTTGAAGATGTAGTGCATGGCCGCAAGCACAGCTACGCCCATGGGCACACCGACAAACCATGGGTAAACTGACACGGCGCCTAGACAAATTCCGACGCCAAATAATGGCAGCAGAGAGGCTCCAATCTCCTTGCGCAACGATCGTCCACATACTGTGTACCCTGGATCTTCCATACTACGGATCACTGCTGCATCTTTGATGTACCCGTCAAATACTGGCATGTACCCATGAGCCGCAGCCAAATCCCGCGGTGACTGAGCGTCAGCGTTGCCATCAATTCCCGAATCGCCGGCACGGTTTTCTCCTGAGCCAAAGTCCTTCAAGTTGGGATTGGCGCCTTTGGCAAGCAGCGCTACCTTTATCGTTGGCAACGCGTTCATAAGCGCAAAGTGCAGCGGCGACTTGCCGGTTTTGTCCTGTTGATTGATATTTGCTCCCATTTTTATGAGTAGCTCGGCCATTTCCAGCTTTGCTTGGTACGACGACCACATTAGCGGTGTCATCCCATATGAATCAAGCAGATCAACCGAGTTGCCCAAAACAGAGAGCTGAGTGCTTAGCAAGTACGCCAATATCGAGAATGAGCCCGAATGCACTGCCGCATGCAGCACGCTGTTTCCAATTACGTCGCAGAGCGTTGTGTCAGCACCCTGACTGATAAGGTATAGTACAACATTAAGCTTGTTATAGGTTATAGCCCAAAACAGCGGCGGCACGTCAAACTCTTTGCTGAGTATGTTGACGTTTGCCTGCTTCTCTTCCACGACGTATTTGATAATATCCATCCATCCGCCAAGCACCGCCAGATGAAGTATCGAGTTTCCGCGCTCGTCCACTGTATCCACTGACAACCCTGTTTCGTCGATAATGTGCTTGAGACCTTCAACGTCGCCATTCTGAACTGCTACCCAGTGCCTGCTGTCTTCAGCCGACGGTGCTGCCTCTGGCTCGGGATTCTGCGACCAAGTACTAGTAGTAATGCCAGTTGCGCCCTCGGTAGTGACCTCGCTTTGCGCTGCAGTCTTAGAAGCCGGATGTAGCTGCATAGGCATAACACTGTCTGCTGCTTTGCCTGTTGGACTACCACGAAGCTGGTTGCTATTTTCGCTGCTACTTTTGCTGTCCAAAGTCGGCTCAGTAGGCGTGTGTGGGCTTGCTGATCTCGACTTATCAGGCCCCTTCGCGTCGGGGCTAATTGGCAGCGACATTTAAAGCAAATACAAGATTAGGTAGCACTAACAAGAATTAAACAGCGAATGCAGAAGAAGAAAACGAAAGTGCTGAAAATATCCACTTTTAGAATAGCCGATTGTTCGTTACGTGCTTGATTGTATGGTGATCAGACAGGTCTCTGACATAGCTGAAAGCGGGAAATGAAATGAAACCCCCAGCCCATGTCACACAGGCGAGTAATAGTTCAAAGGGTATATCAAGAAATATACTTTAATATATATTGCTTAAAGTGTGGTTTTGAAGGCTAGCCTCCTGAAAAATTGTAAAGGCAAATGAAATTGGATATTGGTAGCGAAATCGCGACCAGATGGCTGTGCCCAACTATACATGATTTGTGCGAGTATGGTACCACTCTGCATGCTACTCGACAATAGTTAGGTGACTATTGCCAGCTGCAAATTATTAAAACCGATACAAATACACATACATCAATGTTTTTGGTTGGTATGGTTATACAAGATATAAAATTATTACGAAATTAGTGCTTTTAGCAGTTCTACACGTAATTAATTGCACATACGAGCCGGAATATCATGCACAAGCCCTGAAAGCGAGTCACGGCTCGAGCCATGCACGAGCCAATGACGAGCATCCAGCGACCGGTCTGTTTAACTCGACCTTTGCATTTATCGTTCGGCTGTTCAATTTGCACTGCTTATTTTCTGACTATTGTCGCATTGATTCAACAGATTTAGGGGGAAGCAACAGGGAAACATGCTGAAGCACTTTGCCGCTGTTGTTCTTGCGCTGGGCATGCTTGCCTCGTATGCGGCCGCCTACACGACGATTATGCGCCCGACGACGCAGGAGTGCTACTTTGAGCGCCTCAAGACAGGCAACCACTTTTCAATTACGTTCGAGACGGCTGGCAAATTGCCAGTCGACTTTTCGGTAAGTGTCTATTATTCAATGTCGAACGAACCCAGATGAGATGAGCAATCGCTAATTCAGCACACTTGCAATGTCCTACTATTGTGTGCCTGTATAGCTGAACGACGCGCACCGTAACCCGATATATTCGATGCCGCACACTGGAGAAGGCAGCTACAGCTACACCAGCACTAGCGATGGCCGGTACTCGTACTGCTTCAAGAACAACGCGCCGCACGAGATTGTTGTCAACTTTAACCCGCACGGACCCGAAGAAGAGACGTTCCTAGCTTCGCACGACGCGACGCCGGCCGAGAATGAGGTGCGCAAGCTCTCGCACAACATCGAGGAGGTCAGAGATCACTTTAACTTTATGCTGTTCCGCAATGAGGTCCACGACCAGAGCGTGGCGGACACGCAAAAGCGGATGTTCCACTGGTCTGTTCTGCAGGTGATGGCTCTTGCCGGCGTCTGTGGCTGGCAGATCTACTACGTCCGGTCGCTGTTCAAGATCCGCGGCGTGGTATAAGCGCGACTAAATTGCGTTGCTACTAATTTCATGGTTTGCAAGCAATAACGCTGAATATATTTTTCTGATCTAAACTGAGAAAATAACACGTTAGTGAGTAAGCACGATGCGGTAGCGTGCCTTGCCGTCGTCCATGTGCTGCAGCGCGTTGTTCACGTCATCGATCGGGTACTTTTCGATGATCGGTCTGATGTTGTGCTTGCTGGCAAACTCGAGCGCCTTTTTAATGATATTGACGCCGCCGATCAGCGACCCAGTAATACCAACCTCGTTGAGCACAAACTCGAACGGCGAGAACGTCATATGGCCCTCAGGAAGAGCCAGCAGCACCACAATGCCCTCAAAGTCCATCCACGAGATAAACTCGTTGTACTGGTTCGAATTGGAGTTTGACGTGATAAACAAAAAGTCCAGGGTGTGGCGATGAGCATCGACATCTTTCTTGTCTGACGTCAGCACAAACTTGCTTGCACCGAGGTCTAGACACTCCTGGCGCTTGTTTGGTGAATGCGAAAACGCAACAACCTCAGCGCCAAGCGCATGCGCATACTGAATGGCCAGATGTCCGAGCCCGCCAATGCCGACGATTCCAACTCGATCGCCCTTCTTGACGCCCTTACGGAGCATTGGAGCAAACACAGTGGTGCCTGCACACATAAGCGGCGCTGCGTACAACGGATCAATTGAAGACGGGATGTGGAACGCGTACTTTGAGTCAACGCGCACCGCCTCGGCATATCCGCCCTGCGCCTGCTCCCCGTCGGGGTACTTTGAGTTGTACGTGAACACGCCGCGGGGACAGTGCGGATCAAGATTGTTGTTGCATGGTTTGCAGTCGCTGCGGTGGCATGCGAAGACCTGTGCTCCAACACCTACCAGATCGCCCTCGTTGAATTCGGTCACCTTTGCACCCTTGGTGAGAATCTTGCCAATGATCTCGTGGCCTACGATGGCTGGGTACGTTGTCCCGCTCCATTCTTGTTTGATCGTGTGCAGGTCTGAGCCGCAAATTCCGCTGTACTCGATCTTAATCTCGACGTCGTTCTCGCCGATCGGACGCGGTGTGTATGACCACGGCTCGACTTTGATGCCAGGCTTCATTGCCGCCCAGCCATGGATTTTGTTGATTTTCCCCTCGACCATATTGGAGTGATTTTGTAAAAGAAAAAAGATAAACCCGAATATTGTTGCAATGTTCAATGTTTTAAAATAGGGTCAATTTATATGTGCAAAAACGCAACGTCTGCATTGACAGATCTTCAAAATGTAGGACAGCATAAAAACAAGCAATGCGCGGCGTTAATGCAAACTTTATGTTATAAACTAAAATTGTATTATTTATATAACATCCAGCCTACTACATAATGTCGCGAACAAGGGCAAAATGTTCATCGGTCAATGATATTCTCAATCTACCGAAATGACTACATCTTGGAAGAGCTTTTGCGCGAGCGGGTTCAAACTTGTTAATCCAGAACCTTATGTGCTCCTTAGTCTTTACAACACCCGGATCTGTCATATAGGCTTCACCTAACTGCTCCTTTTGCTTCTTGAATATGGCCAAATATCCTTCAACCATGAGTCTATAGCACCATGTCAGCTCTGAATAGTCTTCTGGTTGAACATACCGCGACTTTTGTGGCTCTGAGAATGACATATCGGTAGCTTTGATCAATGCTTCGGCTTTATCCATGTTAAAGTGCTCATCAACCCCGGTAAATATTTTAAGCAATTTGATAACACCGCTAAATGGGCGAGGAAGCTTGTCCTGCTCCCGGATCTGATCCAGTTCCAGTAGCCGCTCAACCTGTTGCAGATCATACCAGGAAGTCGAAGTCCCATCAATGGCATGCTGGCGAATTATTTGGACTGCAGAATAGTAAGGATATGCGAGCAAAGCTAACCTGCTTTGTGAAGAAAGCTTACGATTAAGCTTTGCAAACGACGAGGACCCTTCGCGAAGCTTGGGCATGGCATCAACTCGATACTCGTCAAACCATTGCTTTGCCAAGTCAAACTTGCCGCAGTCGGACATGGCTTGTATTGCTGTCGTCCAGGTATGAGGGCTAGTTTCAAAAAGCGGTGAATTTTTAATATAAGTTGGAATACTGCCGATGGCTGCTGGCATCACAACTTTAAATACATGCTGCAGCTCATCTGCCATCTGCGCACAATCCAGCAATACAAGCAGATAACCATAGAAATAATCTGTTGGCCATTGTTTGTGCTGCAACAACGAATATAGCATGGCAAGTCCCATCTGAGCTACCAGTGTTTGGCGGTGAATTAGCGACTCTACATTAATAAATATGTTGCCTGGGGTTTTGCTCTGCGGCATATACGCAGGTTCCATGCCACATATGGTTGATGTAGATTGACTACGTCCCATTGACAACACCGGGAATGGGATTTTATTAATCTCCAGCAATTTTAGCAGCGCAATACACTCACTGGATGCTGGAAAAGTGCCAGATTTGACAATGCGGTCAAAATACCCAACTGCTTTGCCGATTTCTTTGCGCGACGCATGTGTACTAATCGCGCACGACCACACAGACTGCTTATAGTTATTAATCAACTGTGCCGTTGTCGCCAAGCCCGTGCTTTCCAACCCGCTAATAAGTTTGGGAAAGTCCTTGTTAACAACAGTCTCCCAAAAACTGTGGTCGCCGCGCTTCTGTGCCTTGTTGAGCAGCTGTACGAGATTTGTAATGCTCGGAATCTCAAGCCGCGCAATAGCATCCGTGTACCATTTCTTTAGTTCTGGATACGACAGGTCCTTGGCGTGCTTTTCATAACTGCGTGTCCACTTTTGGCCCTGCGCCAGCTGGTTTCCGTGCGAATCGCTCACCGAGGAACCAGCCATTGAAGCACCACTGTCGCTGGGCACACGATGATTGTTGATAGCACCACAGGACAGAGCACGTATCTGAAGCCGCAGATCGGGTAACTGAGACTGTGCCTGTTGCAAACCTGACAGTCCTGACGCCAACTGGACACGCGCAGTCGCACTTGCCAGAAACCTAGTCTGCAAAATGGAGGGCTGGCGAGTTGCCAAATGCGCTGCTCGCCCGTTTGCTGTCCTAAACGTCGCAGTCAAGCTTAAAGCCATAGTCGCTTAACAGTTTAAAGAGTAAATTCAAAGAAATAAGAATACAATTCAACAAGAAAGATAAAAGAGACAAACTGATCCGTTTATTTAGAGCTATCGATCTTGATCGGCGCCAGAATCAATATTTCAAAATTGTTGACAGCATAATAGCTATTATGTTGCGGGAGCCTCAGCTCGGTCAGCTCCCCGATCAATACGCTTGTAGCTCAAAGAACGGACAGTAGTATTGAACATCCAGACAGTGTGCCTATATCTGCTGTTATCCATCAACTAGCAATAACAAGCAATTAATGATTTGTGAAATTGCCGATCAAGCGACAGCTAATTGACTACAGTTTTTGTCAGTTTTATAGATGCATGCAAAATGTGCACATGCCTCAAAGGCAAAAAGCCAGGGCAGCAACATGGATTATCACTATGGCGGTGGCCACAATAAGAAAGACTACATATATTGCGGCAAGTGTTTAATTAATAAGTTTTGACATTCTTGCAAAAAAATTAGTCTAAAACTATTAGTACGTCATTAATGTTCCTTTGTTTAACATGTTTAGCCGTTCCTCTACAAACATGTCATTTTAGTAACACCAGCAAGTTACAATATTTATAATAAAGTTAAGATAATGTCAACATTACACGCAGCATACACACTTGTTTTTTTCTTTTAAAAGTGTTTATTTTAAAAGACGACTAGGCACTGCTAAAATTGTGCATTAATCTGGGAGATTCATTCAGCCAGCTCCAACGTTCTATATAGAATAGTAATACGTTTTTTGCCAAACGCGATTCTATGATCGTACTTGCTACTTTCCGCCAGTGCTTTCGCGCGAACGGGTTGCAACTTTTCGAACCAAAACTTTATGCGCTCCTTAGTCTCCATAGCGCCAGAATCCGTCTTGTGGGCTTCACCCAGCTGCTCCTTTTGCTTCAGGAACATGGTCAAATATCCTTCAACCATCATTTTATAGCACCGCGCCAACTTGGTATAGTTATCTGGTTGAACATACCGCAAATCTTGTGCCTCAGGATTTGGCAAGCCGATATCTTTGACCACTTCTTCAGCTTTATCCATGTTAAAGTGCTCATCAACCCCGGTAAATACTTGAAGCATTTTGACACTGCCAGTAAATGGGCGAGCAAGCTTGTCCTGCTCCCGTAGCTGATCCAGCTCCAACAGCCGCTCAACCTGTTTCAGATTGTACCAGGGAGTTGAGGTCTCATCACCAGCACGATGACGAACTATTTGTGCTGCAGCATAGTAAGGGTCTGCGAGCAGAGCCAACCTGCTTGGCGCAGAAAGCTTAGACCACTGCTTTGCAAACGACGAGGACTCTTCGCGAAGCTTGGGCACAACCTCTGTTTGATACTTCTCAAACCACTTCTTTGCCAAGTCAACCTTGCCGCCGCTAGACATGGCCTGTATTGCCGTCGCCCAGGCATGAGGACCAATCTCAAAGCGCTGTGCACTTTTAATATCCGCTGGAATACTGGCCATGGCTGCTGGCATCACAACCTTAAATACACGCTTAAGCTCTTTTGGCATCTGCGCACGAGCCAGTACATCAAGCAGTGTATCGTAGAAATAAGCTGTTGGCCATTGCTTGCGCTGCAACAACGAATACAGCATGGCAAGACCCATCTGAGCTCTCAGCTTGGTGCGGTGAGCTGACGATTCTACGTCAATAAATTTGCTATTTGACGATTTGCCCTGTGGCGGATACGCTGGCTTCATGCCGCATATCGTTGATGCAGTCTTGCTGGGCTTCATTGGCAACACAGGGAATGGAATACCCTTATCTCCCAACAATTTTAGCAGCGCAGCACACCCATCGGGTGTTGGAAAAGTACCAGCCTTGATGATTCGACCAAAGCATTCCATTGCCTTGTTGACTTTTTTGCGCGATAAATGTGCGCTGATAGCACACGACCACACCGAACTCTTGTAGTGCTTGAATAGCGGTGCATTTTTCGCCAAGCCCGTGCTTTTCAACCCGCGCAAGAGTTTGGAAAAGTCCTTGCAAATGACAGTGTCCAAAAACTCGTAATCGCCTTGCTTTTGCGCCTTGTTGAGCAGCTGAACGAGATTGGAAATGCTCGGAATCTCAAACCGCGCAATAGCATCCGTGTACCATTTCTTTAGTTCTGGATACGGCAGGTCCTTGGCGTGGTTTTCAGTACTGCGCGTCCACTTTTGGTCTTGCGCCAGCTGATTTTTGTGCGAATCGCTCACTGGGGTATCGCTCACTGGGGTATCGCTCACTGGGGTATCGCTCGCAGATGCACCTTTGTCGCCCGGTACACGATCGCCAATAATAGCACTGCAGGACAGAGCACGTATCTGGAGCCGCAGATCAGGTACCAGAGGCTGTGCCTGTTGCACGCCTGACAGACCTGGCACCAATTGCACGCGCGCATTCGCACTTGCCGAAGACGCCATTCTCCAGATTGCAGGCCGGTGTCCTGCCAAATGCGCCGATCGCACGTTCGCCGTTCTAAAGGTCGCAGCCAAACTTAGAACCATGTCAGGAAGTTTATCAAAGGAAAAGGCAGATGTCGATCTGAAGTCAATGAGAGTAGAAGGATAAGATTCTACGAGTATCTTGGAAACCAAATTTTTATCAAATACAATCAGGAGATTAATACAGCATGTGTTGATTTAATCAACTGAGGAAAGAGCTGAAGTTGCTTCTTTCCAGTTGAAATGTGACTGCGTCGTGCTTGACTCGAGCTGTCAAGAGCAGCTATGATTTACATGGATCCAATTGACGCTGCTTTCTGGGCTTTTGAAAGCACTATGGAATAAAAATGTGGATATTTTTTGTCTCCACACATGGAAAGTCGCCTCGCTAGCCGCGTGTTCAGACCTCCCCTCTTTCTCCTCTGTTCGTATATTTTCCTACACTATAGTTTGAACAATACGTTTGTGGTTTTTCACGCGGTCGCTCTTGACATACACGACAATATCTGTAGGGACTTGCCAGCTATTTCAGTGCACACTTGATTGTCTACCACACGCCCAGCCAGTCTGCAGCCGACTTTAGCTGCTTTCCAAAAACACCCTTTTTCTCCTTTGAATTTTCTTGAACAACTGTACATATCCGCGTCGCATTTTACTTCTCTTTTCTCTGCAACGCCGCCTTTTGCTTGGTTATTTTGTTCTTGTATACGATGGGCAAGTCGGCTAACGTAACGCCCAGAAACTCGGTATCCGCTGATAGCGAGGCGCAACGGCAAAAAATGCAGATGGAGACTGTTGAGCGCACCGAGGATATTCAAGTCGATGGCGACCAGAGTAAGTTTTCGGCCATTCTGAATATTCTTCGCAAGCTGGTTGGAGTTGCAGATATTATTGACATGTAAGTATTTATTCTCTCTTGTTGGAGGAGCTGTCGCTTGTTGGGTTAAGTTTTGAAACACAGACAGCAGATCCCTCTCTCGTGCTCTAATTCTGAGGCAGGCTGCGTATTCACTCGGCAAATCCATTACTTAACAGTGCATGCTGCTTGACCCCTGGATCTGCGTCTGCTCATATCCAAAATGTAGGCATTTGTCGTTGCCGTCGCAGCTGCTGGATCCCATCCCGAATCTCGAGTACTGGAACTACATGGAAAGCCCAGAACACTTTATAGCGTAAGTAATGGCGCAGCACTCGACATCTAGTTCAGGGAGGCGTGTTTGTGAACAATTGACAGTTACACGCATTATTGCGGTGGCTACTTAGTCACATGTGTGGAATCAACTGCCAAACAAACGCAAAACTGAGATATATGTAGCTAGAATCTCGTACCGAAATACTACCTAGCCGTATGTTGTTTTCGTGAGGCAGGTGAACAATGGAAAAGCAGTTATTAATGCATGGTTGTGTATTATAGAATTACAGAGTCTGATGACGAGATCGAGCGCATGGTGGCAGTGCTGGCATGGTGGTTCTCCAAGCTGCTAAAGCACACTGGCAGGGTGCACAAGCCGTTCAATTCGGTGCTGGGTGAGCGCTTTTTCTGCCACTGGGATGTGCCCTGTAGTGCTACGAGCGGCTCGAGCGACGTCTCCCGGCGCGAGGACACAGCATCATCTAGCATTACAAATGTGTCGGTAGGAACAGATGAGACTGTCGACAAACTCAGGGTTGAATACATTACCGAGCAGGTGTCACATCACCCGCCAGTGTCGGCGTTTACATACCGCTGTAGCGAACGCGGAATTGAGGCGGTGGGCATAGACCACATCAAGGCCAAGTTCACTGGCCTGTCGGCAACAGTAGCTCCAGGAAGCGAGAGCAAAGGTATTTTTGTGACTTTAAAGCAGCGTGGCAACGAGACATACAAATGTACGCATCCAACGGGCAGTATAGTCGGGTGGCTGCGCGGGACACTGAAGGTGCAGATGATCGAGAACAGCTACATTGTATGTGCAAAGTCTGGGCTGGCGGCGGTTGTCGAGTTCAAAGAGGAGCGGTGGTTTAGCAAGGACAAGGGCAACGTATCTGGAAAAGTGTTCCGCTACAACGAGTCGATATTTGGCGATAAGATTGCATCGTGGCGGCTAAAGGACATTCCCAAGACGTGCGAGGTTGTGGCTACGTTTGGTGGCAGCTGGGACCAGCAAGTCACCGTGCAGCGCATGAAGGAGCCTGAGCGCCTGTTAATTGACATGGCGGCTCTGCGGATTGCCGATAAAAGCGTCAAGCCGCTCGAGGAGCAGGGCGACCTTGAGTCGCGGCGAGTGTGGGAGCCAGTGGCCTCCAAAATGCGCCAGGGCAAGTTTGCTGAAGCATCTCGAACCAAGCGCGCAATCGAGGAGAACCAGCGCACATTGGCAGCTGGGCGCAAAGAGCGTGGCGAAGCGTTTGTGCCAGCACTGTTCAAGCCCGACTACTCTGCATCTGGCCGGCCCGAGCTGCTCGATAACGCGCCGATTAACATGTAGAATTTCCATGCAGTACACTGAATATAACAGGAATAGGACCGTTCAACGTCCTCAGTTTAACCGGCAGCAAAATAACTTTGTTTGTGTAGTCGCATGAGTTGGCAGAGCGGAATCCGAGAAGCACGTGTGTTAAGCAATACGGGAGCCTCCCTGTTTGGGGCGGCAGGGCGCGATAGGCACGCCGTTTTGCGGCTTGCCGTGGGTCATCCCTTCTTTTGCATCGCCTGCGGAGAGTTCCTGTCCAGAAGCAGCCGTGCTTTGGCCGTTTCTCCGGATATTGCAGGCTGCGTTTTGACTGCGCAGTCCGGAAGCAGGGTCTTTCTTCGGTCTCAGACCGGGATAACTCTATGCTAAGCGCTTTAGTAGCTCTAGAACTTTTTTGTACACTTGTTTTTCTGGGCACCCTCGCGAGGGGCAAAGTTTTTTTCTCTTCCACACTTTTCTTTTCTGCTAAACTTCAATTTCGCGCGTTAAATTTCAGTCACTTTTTACAACCTACGTTTGTCGGGCTTTTTTCTTGCTCCGCTCAACACACGCGGACAGACTATCCACAACACTCTCTATTTTGCGGACGGTTGGCATACAGGTAAGCCGCTCCTCCCGAACAACGCCAGCAAGTGCTAGCTGCAGTCTCACTATTCCTTTCTGCACAAGGGGCAACGGAAACCAGCCCCAATGAAAGGCAGCTAATCTTGGTTTGCAAATTGGCCCAGCACGGTCAGCACCCGAGTAAGCGTCGGTTATAAATACGGCACAATTGCAACAGGTTGTTTGTGAATGAGCTGGCAAACCGAGTTTAGCACCAAAGCTGGAACTTTTTGACGCGTTGCACTTTTCAACTTTTCTCTTTCTTTCCCCTTGCTTCCTGCCTTTTCGTTTCGCCTTTAAAACGCGTGCTGTGCTTTATGTTCCTTTGAGTTGCAATTTCTCTTCTTTTCGCCCTATACAAGTAGTAATCGCTTGTGCTGGGTATTTTATACTCTTTTCAATTGAAAACCAGACACAGCGTTTAGTAGTAGTCGAGTCTGCAGACTGCGAGTGCCGATATTTTATTGATCCTCTTCTTTTATTATTGGAGTCACACCAGCACCCTCATTTTTGTCGACCAAGCTAGCCTGCTAATAGGGAGTTAGCCTGTTTATCTTTTGTTGTGCTGTCCAGAGTAGCTTGTCAATTCGCTCGGTTATATTATATATTTTGCGACAGCGTGCGGTACCGCAGGAGCACGAACGAAACTAGTCCGATCATTGAGCGTGCTCTAGTATCGGCTTTGACTCTCGATCTCGGCGTCCACGCGTCATGAGCAAATTGGCGCCTTTGTCTAAAAGCAGTGTTGATAGAGCTTTAATGGCGTATAACAATATTCCTGGTCACCCAATGCTCCATTCGGGAACGAGCCAGCCAACCGATAACGTGCCAGGCATGCTTCAGCAAAACATGCCGTTTGGTCTAGGACAGCCGACGCAGCAGCAATTACAGCAACACCAGCAGCAGCAGCAACTTCAGCAGCTACAGTTGCAGCTTCAGGCACAGGGTCATTCGACACAGCAGCAGCCACAACAACACCAACAACAGACTCCATATACAGCACAGCAAATTGCGTTGGCCCGCCAAGCACTTATGGTGCAGCAACAACAGCAGCAGCAACAGCAAAACTTGGCGTTCCTGGCTCAGCAACAACAGCAGTATTCACAGGCAGTTTCACAAAACGCGTTCAGCATGGCAAACTCACAGGTTGCTTCTATGCCGGGTGCTGGACCAGTGCAGGCCATGTCTGTCGCGCCAGGCATGATCGGCTCATCTGAAAATCAAGGGTATACGGGTGTTAACGGCAGCTTCAACGGCATGCAGCCTACTGCGGCGCCTCAACCCAGTTCAGCTAGCAACATGGCAGCACTACGAGCGGCTGCTGCAAAGCTTGGTATCACCGACAGCGCTTTGTCGCACCTAACGCCAACACAGCTACAGGTGTTTTTGCAAAACTTTCATGCGCAACAGATGCAGCACGCACGGATACAAGGAGCAGGCGTGTCGACACCGCAGCGGCAGGGTCCACTGTCAGCTGAGTCAACGCCAGCGCCATCGATGCGTCCAAGCAAAAGCGTAGTGCGAGAGCGTTCTAAAAGCCGATCGCCGGCTCCCGGGCAGACACCACAATCTGCGACCGGTTCTGGATCGCAGCTCTTTTCGCCGCCAGCGATGAACAGCTCGCAAATGTCACCGCACCCGCTGGGGTCGCCTACCGGGCTCGGGTACTCACCGCGCATTATCAGCGGTACCAACAGCATCCAGCGCAAGGGATCGACAGCATCTGTGATGGCGGACGATATGCGAGCAACGCCAACGCCCAGCGAGGCTAGCGCTAGCCGCACTGGCGCAGTAAACGAGCATGTGTATACACCCGAGGAGATTGCCAACGCGCACAAGCGGTCTGAGGAGTTCTTAAGGAAACTGCCCGAGTTTACATCCGATACGTTTGTGCCGTTCCTGCAAAGCTTTCTCAAGGAGAACAATGTTTCAGGCAACTTTTCCAAGCCGCCACTGTTTGCTGACCAATCGATTGATTTGTACCGATTCTTCTGCGAAGTCATTCGGCAGGGTGGACTGAAACAGGTGCATGCACGGCGGATCTGGCGCCAGGTAGCCAAAGACTCTGGCTTGTCGGATGTGCCGACGCTGCCGCCACTGCTTAGTCGCTGGTACAAGACCTGGCTGCTGCCGCTCGAACAGACGATGGTGTTTCCGCCGGGTCATCCCACACATACAGGCCTGCACGCAGACTTTTCTATAAAGAAGCGTCGGAAGGTAGAGACGCTTGGTAGTCCTGGGAGTACGCCTGGTCCAGGTGAGCGGCCGTACTCGGCACATTCAGAGTCGTCCAAGCGGGCCAAGACTCACGGTCCGATGCTGAATGGTGCGTCGTCGGCCACGGCGTCGCCTGCGCAGGCAACTCCGCCCTACACACACTCGTTGCAGTCGCCTGTGCAGATGAGCCGGCCACCGCCACTTCCACTGGGCTCGAGCTCGCTAAGCTCGGCTGCCCCGCATGCGTCGGCGGATATGGCTAGGTCAATGTCGTCGAATTCGATATCGGGGCCCTCGCTTCCAAGAAATGGCGCCACACCGACTCCAACACAATCTATTCCGCCTTCCAGCGCACTGCCGTCTGGGCACATGTCGCCAGCGCCGCATACGCCGCTGTCTTCGTCTGTAGCAGCTACATCTACACAAGGTCCGGCAGTATCTGTAGTGACAATCCCAGCACCGCCACCGACACAGCAGTTGCGGTACTTTCCGCTGGAGCGGTCGCTTGACACGGTGGGCGGCGTGGATCTGCAGACAAGCATGGCGCTGCGACCCCAGCCGTACTTACCGTCGGTGAGCGAGTACGGATCGGTGGACTTGCGAGCGCTGACGCTGAGCATTGAGTCTGGGATTCCAATGGAAGTGACTAACGCGCTGAACACACTAATCAAGGTTACAGCGCATCCAGACATTGTGCTGCCGCTTGGTCAGTGCGAGGAGCTGGCAGAAACGCTATTTGGGATCCTGGAGAACATACAGCTGCCAAAACACACTGGTGAAGGCGACGAGTCTCAAACGGAGATGCCAACATACAGCAGCGAGACGTCGCTGTTTGGCGACATGTGCGTGAAATATCCGAGCGAAGGAGGAATTGTCGGTGACGATATGCAGGATGTGACGGCAGTGCGAGGGCTGTTGCAGGGCGGCGACGCGCTGTGGTCGTTTACGTCGGATCGGACACTGACAGTTGTATATGCACTGCGGAACCTGTCGTTTTTGCCAATCAACCAGCAGTATCTAGCGCAGAGCAGCGACTTTGCGCATGTGTTTGAGTCGGTGGTGGCAAAATGCGAGGCAGCAGTGCGGAGGTCTGATCAGGGAAGCGAGGCAGCAATGCAGGAGTCTGATCAGGGATTTGAGGCGCCGGTGAGTCTAACCGTGCTACGGGCCCTGGAGCTACGCAAGTCGCTGGTGGTGATGCTGGCCAACATGGCCGACAAGATCGACCTACAGACAGCAAGCAAGGCGTTTTTGCGCGCAATTTTGCGACTGGTTGGATACTTTGTGGATGAGGAGCAGTCGGGCGACATTGCAGCCGAGTGGCTAAGCGAAAGCGTGACCGGCGACGGCGACCTGGCACAGAGTGTGACACATGCGCGAGCGCTGGACGGACGCACATATTATCTGCACGCGCTGGAGGCGGCCGGGCGGCTGACAGCATCGGACCGAAACCGAGATGCGCTGGTTGCGGCAGTGGAGCCAGAAGAGCTGTGGCCACTGGTACGCGCGTGTAGCACGCTGCTGACGGGGCACCAGCTGGCAGTGGCAGCAAACCGGGCGGCACTGCAAGTGCACGCGTCAGAGCAGCGGCTGATGTGGGTGCAAATGGCTCTGCTGGTGCTGAGCAACGTAGTTAGCGCTGTGACACCTCAGCCGTTGGTGGCATCGCGTCGGTACACGTCGCTGCGCATCTCACCAAACGGCTCTATTGGCCAGCAGGCAAGTGGCAGCGCGATGCAGCGCGAAATGCAGCGGCGACCGATGCCATTTTTGCCAACAGTATACACAACAGCATCAGTGCCTGATGCGCTGCGGGTGTTCCGGCGGCGACTGGCCGAAGACACAGGGCTGATCCGGGCGCTGCTTGAGACGTTACAGCTGTGGTGGACGCATATTGGCCATGCGTGCAACGCGCGCGGCGCTGCCAATGCAGCATACGACTCGCCACTCAACGACTTGGCTGAGCGTGCAGTGTACGTGCTGCAGCGGCTGCACCCAGAGCACGATGCGCTGTTTGCGAGCGGGTGGCGCGACTGGGTTGTTGAGCGCGTGGCTTTGGGCAGCTACGCACCGGTTCTGGTCGAGGTGCTGTATGAGCTGGTGGGGCTGATGCCAGTACAATCCATAAATAATTAACTGTAAACATTCATGCGCTTCAATACACGTGATCTCCTGTGATTAACGGGATCAGATTGTTTCGTAGCTCGATTCGATTGGCTAAGCAAATTTTGGTTTTGCAGTGTATAGTTTTTGGCCAGCTCGGCTCGCGCTGGCCATTTCTCGCCTTTTCTCCCCTTCAGTTCACTTTTTTCTAAGCATCTTACTTGTGCGCTTCAACGCTAACCTGACTGTCCTTTTTGCTCTTTCCTCGTGTTTGGGCGGTGGTCTCTTGCACCCTTATCAGCTACTATTTTTCAGGTGAACACGAGAGAGGAGACTGAATCTGGTGCCCAGACTGCTGGTTGCTTGTCCATATTTTTTATTATCTGGGAGAGGAAGGTCATTTGTTTTGCGCGCGTCAACGAGGACGAAACCCAGAGGACGTTTTGTACAGCAAGAAAATATTTTAATAAGCAAAGGTGCGCAGTTGAATACTTGGACTTGGGTTGGGAACAGACAAGGGCAAAGGACGCATCACAGACATATAGTGCTAATTTTTCCGGCGTGCATAGTGTAGCTCGGTTTGGAGTTATTCGATGGGAGACATGGCAGAACACATAACACACGAGGTCGAAGAGTACGCGACGGGAGAACTAAAAGCAGCGACAAAGCACACGATGGAAGAGCACGAGTACGATATGGGCGAGCACCACGAAGGTGAGATGGGTGAACACCACGAGGGCGAAGAGTACGCAGGCGAATACGAGTATGACGAAATGGGAGATGTGGAAATGGACGCCGGTGCAGCAGGAGCAGGTGAATACGAGGCCAATGTTGCAGCAACCGAGGCGGGCTCGATCCTTGCCACGCAAGACAACAGTGAGCACCAGATGCTGGAAGAGGAACAGGCACCGGCAGGCGAGTACTACGAGGACAAGGATGGTGAGCCGGCACAGGACATGTACGAACAGGCACACATGTATGAGCAGACGCACGTGGACGCAGGATCAATGGACTACTCAATGATTGCGCCAGATGCAGGCAACTCATCGCTGGACGCACTGTCACAGGTTATCTCATCCAGCGTGGGTCACTTGAGCGAGATGGCTGAGCGTGCGCACGACGGCACGGGCGATGCAGAGCGTGACGAAGCAGGCTCGGTGCATGCAGACGGCTCGGCAGCCGACAAAGACCGCGAGTCGGCGTATGGGCACTCTCCGTCGCCTGGAACCAGCACAATGCAGTACAAGGGGCGTATGGGCGACCCATCGATTGTTACGCCTGTGAAGCGCCCGCTTTCGTCGCACAGCGGCGATGGGTCGAGCAACAGCCGGCTGAAGAGCAAAGTGTGGAACTGGTACGATATTTTGGCCGACGGACACCGCCAATGTCGCTTTTGTGCGCAAAAGTACGGCCGGCTGACGGCGACAACGATTTTGGCGCGTCATTACCATAACCGCCATGGTGTCAGTTCGATGACACCCACAGCTCACCGCACATCGCATCGGACGCCGCAGAGCCATGCTGAGGGCGCGATGGCCCACATTGCTATCTCGCAGGCTGGTCAGGCTATCTATAGCCGGGCAGCAGCTGCGGCAGCCGTGGCAGCGGCAGCAAGCCGCAACGACAGCCCGGATACCAGCGGACATTTGTTTCACGCGCAGACCAACGGTGAGGCATATGGTCAGAACTCACTGACCAACGGCACGTCCGAAGACCTGCTTCGCTCAGTCTCTGAAGCTGTACAGCAGCACGAACAGGGCCAATTTGATAACAACCAGCTTATGATCCACCAAGGTAACGTGTTGATTACGATTGGCTTGATTAAGCTCTGTGACCTGCACTTGCGCTTTGTTCGCATTTCATTCATTTTCTGTTTTTTTATCTGCTGTCTCACCTGTTTTGAGCGTGTATTGCTAACTTTTTGTTTATTCTGTAGACGGGTTTTCACCAATGATTGCATCGCCACTGACGGGCCTAAGTCTGTCGTCGGCGCACCGGGCGTTTGCGGCGGTGGGTCAGTTCTGCGCGCAAGGCGACATGAACAAGAACTTGCAAACGTGTGTGCAGTTGATTAGCGGTGCGGCGCGGCGAGGCGCACGGATGGTGTTTCTGCCCGAGGCCAGTGACTTTATTGCTGAAAACAGGGCACAGGCGGCACAACAGGCGCAGACACTGGACGGGGCGTTTATGAAGGAAATTCAACAGGCAGCCAAGGATAACAACATTTGGGTTTCGGTTGGCATGCACGAGCAGCAGGCGACGGGGCTGCCATACAACACAAACGCTGTGGTGAGCGACGAGGGCATGGTGGTGGCGGCGTACCGCAAGCTGCACCTGTTTGATGTCAACGTAAAAGATGGGCCGCGGCTGTTGGAGAGCACATCTTCATCGCGAGGCGACCGCGTGGCCGATGTGGTGGACACTCCGGTGGGGCGGCTGGGTCTGGCCGTGTGCTACGACATGCGATTCCCTGAGCTGGCACAGTCACTGCGCGCACGGGGCGCACAGCTGCTAAGTTACCCATCGGCCTTTACCGAGCCAACGGGTGCTGCACACTGGGAGGTTCTGCTGCGTGCGCGCGCAGTAGAAACGCAAACCTACGTGTTTGCTGCTGCACAAATTGGTCGTCACAGCGCAAAGCGTAGCAGCTATGGTGACGCAATGATTGTGGACCCGTGGGGCGTGGTTGTTGCGCGGTGCTCGCGCACAACGAGCGAACCTCTGCTGGCACTGGCCGAGATCAACATTGACTATCTTGAAAAAGTGCGCCGTGAAATGCCCGTGTTTAGCCACAAGCGGCCAGACATATTCTCCGACTATTCGTCATGAAAATCTAGTTATTTTTTATATCAATATAAATGTTTATCGGCAAAAAGTATGTTTAGGAATTATCTAATAGTAGACCCCGGCAGTCGGGTCAATGCCGCCAAGTTCGGTTTGCAGCGACGGGCTGTTGTTGTATAGGTCGCCGGCTCGTGTAATAAAGTTTGTGTGCTTCTTTTTTGTGTCCTTGTCTTTGGGGTCTTTCTTTTTCAAGCTCATATCGGTGGGTCGGGCGCTGGGCCTAGCACTGGTGCTGGCTCCGACAATTGATGGAGCAAGAGTTGCCGTGTCGGCAATACTAATGTCATCGGCATCATCGGCAATACTAGCATTGTCTGAAGCATTGGCCTTGTCGGAGTTGCTGGCATCGTCGCTCTTCTTTGCTGACGAGGACTTGCGGCTGCGCTTGAATATATCCTTGATATGAGACATTGTCTGGCTAAAATGGTATCTAATAAAGTACTAGTGGAATGGAATAGGCAAAAGGAAGAATGATATGGAAAGCGGTGGTGAGATACATTTGTCATTTTTATATCGACAAAAACCATGACTGCACTGATTTCCAATGGAAGAAGCGTGGAAGTGTTGGAAGAAAATCAAGCCAATGTGCTTTTACGCAGTTTTCCGCAATTTCCATGGAGAAATGTCGGAGGTGAGCAAGAAGCGCTTCGGGGTTCAAAAGCTCAACGACTCGACACGTGAGAGTTCCTCCCGAGTAATAGTGATCTGGTCGGCTTTAAACCAAAACCGTCCGACAAACTTTTCGCCCCGCAACACATATGGCCACCAGCGCTCATCGTCAGCCCACATCTTCGCAAACGGCATCTCGTGGATTCCAAACCATTCGGGACGCATCTCATCGGTCTCCACCACATCGCCTGTATATTCTCTAGCCAAATACACATGCACTTCCATGGCCACCGGATTATCTTCAAAGTAAAACAACAACAGCCCTTGCTTGTCAACACGTGTGGCGAGCAACCCGCTCTCCTCGTTGAGCTCGCGAATAGCGCCTTCATCAATAGTCTCATCGGCTTCGACTTTGCCGCCAAATCCGTTGTATTTGTTGCAGCCAAACCCGCGTTTTTTCATGCCAAGCAAGACGCGGGATCGGACATTGTCCATAGGAAATATTAGCGTGTACAGGCGGTGCGGCATTGCCCGGTGCTCGGCGTCTTCAACGTGCCGAGCGACTGAGCGAGTATCGACAGAGTTTATCATTTTTAACTACAACAGTAATTTATAGTAAAAGAAAAACAGTTGGAAACAGTGTCAAGTAATTGATCAAGATAGTTAATTGTATGTTCTTCCAACTCTGGTCATGTGATTGGCACTATGCGCATTACAAACACGCTCTGTGGTAGCTCGGCAACAACAACAAATAATAAGCCAAAGAAGCAATTATACCACTGGAATGCAAAAATAGCAACTTGTTAGTTTGGCTGCGAACAAGCGTGTATAAATTATGGACTATCAAATAAATTAAAATTGGTCCTACACAAAGGCAGCTGATGCCAGGCTCGAGTGCGACTCTGAATGGTTAAGCGTTGATGTCTGACTGCTTGTTGACCGACGGTCCATATGTTGCTCAAGTGCTCGATACTTTGCTGACTGTGGTCCTGCCAGTGCAAAGTACAGGTCGACCAGCACGTAAAAATAAAACATAATAACAAAGCAGAAACTCAGCAAAATGAGCGCATATGTGGCCACATCAATATGTGAGTTGATGAGAAACAACACCATGTCGCGATTCGAGCCCATCAAAAACATGCCCGACGCACACATGAAAAACACGGGCACAAACTGAAACAGTGCTGGCTGGTCGTGGTCCTTGACAAAGCCTGCAGCAAGCAGTGTGATTTCGGCAATAGTCGATAGTCCGAGGCACACCAATGCTGCGCCAAACAAAAAATGTGTATGTGACGCCATAACCAAATCTTGTTGATGCGTGATCATTGCAATGCCTGTTGCAATAAATATTAGTGACGGGATTGGGTTGCGGCTGCGTGGATGGCTGCGACACGTCATTAGTACACCAAGTAGTCCACCGGCAAACCACGACACGCCGATTAGTGTGTGTTGTAGGTCTTTATGTGACCACGAGTCAGTGTTGCTGGTTTGGAAAAAGTTGTGCTCGGTAAACGTGCCAATTGCGCCCACCAACATCATAATAATGCTGAGGTACAGTTCCAGCGGCCGTCGCAGTTCAACAATAACAGCACCAAACACACGCATGCACACCAGAATACATACTGCGCCTATAATCAGTGCACTGCCTCGAGCAAAGTGCGATACACACTGGCCCAAGTGACCCTGGCTGCACAGATTCAGGAACCGAATGCCACCCAAAAGCATCCCTACATATGTGTACACTAGCTGCAGCGCTCCCACCATACGGTAAAACAGCTGCAATTTTTTGTTACGTGGCACTGCGCCCAGTGTCAGTCCAAGATTTGTCGCCGTCTGCTGTACTAGCAGACTTAGCATGAACCAGCCATAGCGTGCATATACGTTGCCCAAGTGTCCGTGCACCCATCCAAATACAATTCCCAGGAATGCAACTCCGGCACCGCTCAGCTGGGCCAGCCACTGGTACTGGTGACCGGCCATCTCCATCACCAATCCTACACAATATAACCAGACAATGGTCACGATATGCACATTTGCAATGTGGATTTGCCACATGCCTGTGATTAATATATGCTTTTTCGCCCTTCCTGCTTTTCAGGGTCCAATTCTCATAATGTATTATCTTGTTTTCTATACTTACCAACAGGTAGGATGACGACATACGCAATAAAACATAGCACCAAGTGGACCTTGAGCGCCCAGCCCATCGGCTCATCAGGCCACTTGTAGAACGGTGCATCGTCAGGCAAAGTACCCGTCATGTTCATACTCTCGCCATGTGCGCCGACTAATACAACACTAGCCAAAACCACGGCCATTAGCGATATCGGCCGCATCTGCACACAAAGACCTGTATTTGCCATATTATAAAGAAAACCAGATTGTCTATACACGCTTCCTTTCTTCGGGTAGACTAGTTTCAGTGTAGTTAAAAGTATATAGAAGAGGAAAACCCCAAGCAACTAGAGTAAAGAAAAAAGGTCGCGCGACTGTAGTTTCCGCCATGTCCGCCTTTATCAACAGCGCTTGGTTGGCAAGTGTAAAAATGCGGACTTTTAGGCGAAGCACGTAAGAACTTTATGCAGGTTTTTGGACTTGGCGGCAGCTGCGGGGTTGCCGAGGACAGAGTCCTCTTGTATTCGAGATACAAATGTTCAATTCTAATTCAACAATTAGTAATCTCAGCAGGGTTTCCAGTGTTGATTTCCATTGTTTGTATCCAGGTATCAAAAGCTAAACGACTCGACGCTTGAAAACTCTTCGTGGGCAATAGTGAGCTTGTCGGCTTTGAACCAAAACCGACCAACAAACTTTTCGCTTCGCAGAACGTGTGGCCACCATCGCGCAGCGTCTGGCCACATCTGTGCAAACGGCAATTCATTGATTCCGAACCACTCGGGGCGCATCTCATCGGTCTCCACCACATCCCCCATGTAATCACTGACCAAATACACATGCACTTCCATAGCCACCGGATTATCTTCATAATAGAACAGCAACATTCCGTGCTTTTCAAAGCGTGTGGCAAGCAACCCGCTCTCCTCATTGAGCTCGCGAATAGCGCCTTCATCAATAGACTCGTCAAGTTCGACTTTGCCGCCAAGCCCTTCGTACTTGCTGCAACCAAATCCGCGCTTTTTCATGCCAAGCAAGACATGTGATTTGGCGGCATTCATCGGAAACACTAGCGTAAACAATTGGTGCGGCATTCCCTGGTGCTCGGCGTCTTCAAAATGCCGAGCAATCGAGCGAGCATCAGTGTTTATCATTTTAGCTACAATACTTAATTAAACGGACTAATCGACATGTATCATGTACATATCAAGCCCCCAGATTTAGCTTATTGTTTGGCGAGAGTTATGGTCCTCAACAATCTCCAGCTGCAGCTGTTCCAATTGTGACTGGCTTGCATGTTCAACACAGTGCTCGACCAAATCATCGCCGTCAAACACAAAGCGGGCAGTGAACGCGGCGCCGCTCAGCATAGTCGGCCACCACAGCTTGGCCTCCGTATGCGCCAACTCGTATGGCAGCTCATCAACACCAAACCACTGCGGACGCATTTCGTCCGACTCGCACAAGACACCTGTCAATTCGCGTGCTGTGTACGCAAAAATAGTGTACTCTACGTCGTTACTGCACGTTATGTATATGACTCCGACGTACTCGAGCCGCGAGGCTTGCAAGCCGCACTCTTCCTATATTGGTTATCTTTAGATATTGCGGGTATTATTGGAACATGTATATTTGACATGTACCTCAAGTTCGCGGTGTGCGCACACAGCTATGGTTTCGCCTGCCTCGACTTTGCCGCCAAAGCCGTTCCACAGGCCATCGCCCAGTCCGCGCTTCTTCAGTCCGAGCAGAACCTGGCTGACGTCCTTGTCGCCTTCAAGCGGAAAAATGATAGTGTATAGCGGAGCCATCCTTTAGGAAAACAACTACAAGTATTAATGCTCTCCAGGGACATGTTTGGGGTTGTCTGCAGCAACAAACATAGCAGCGGGACCAGATATTGTGGGATCTCATTTGCTATTTTAGGTGGTACAAAAGAGTTGTGACATGTCGTTCTTTCACTTATCTTGGCACTATTGGGCAGCTTTAGAATAAAGAGGTGCTGAACAAAAAGGAAAGGTTTCACCTCCACTATCATATTTCTATTATTTCCACGATTTTTCTTTTTTATTCTCCGAGCTTTATTTCTTTTTATAAATTTAGACCCGAGATGAGCAGCTACAGCAAGGGAGGATCATACGGCAGCTACGGCAAGAGCAGCTCGTACGGCAATGATTCACAGTCGTCGCAGTCGTCCAGCCGCGGGCCGCCTGGACGTGAGCAGTACAAGCGAGAAGAGTCCAGCTCAGGCCGCAGCTCGTCACACCCACAACCAGCCAGTGGCCGCAGCGCATACGGCAAATACGAGCCATCTTCAGGACGTCTCAACAACAGCTCCAACATCCGGTCGCACGCATCAAACAGCCGCGCAGCTCCTTCGAGCCGGTACCAAACAAGCGCCGACATGGGCTCCGACGAAGAATACGACTCCATAAAGTCGCAAGTGCAGCGCGTAAAGCAAGACACACTCGAGACCACGCGCAATTCGAAGCGCACGCTCGAGCAGACAGACAAAATCGCGCGCGAAACGCTTGTCAAGCTGGGCCAGCAGACCGAGCAGATACTGAACGTCGACCGTAAGATGGAGGACACGATGGTGCGGGCCGAAGACTCGGTTGACAAGTCGCACAGACTGCAGGTACTGAGCGGATCTATTTTCCGGCCGCATGTGAAGAACCCGTTTACACGCAAGAAGCGCACCGAAGAGAAGCTGGCCAAGCTGGAGGCCCAGCGCCAAGACGCACTACGTGCCAACGAGCGTAACGCAGGCGACATACATGCTGCGCACCGGCGGGTTGACAAGCTCACCAACCCGAATGGCCACCACAATGGCCAGCCGGCCGGCCGTATGGATGCAAGCGGGCGTATTGTGTCGGGCCCTCAAAGGAGTCGGTCTGAGCGGAGCCGGTACATGCTTGACGACGAAGATCCTGATGTGGAGGACGAGATCAACAACAATCTTGACGATATTGGCAACTCGGTCGGCATGCTCAAGAAAATGTCGCTGGCCGTCAGAGCCGAGCTCAAGGCACAAGAAGACCCGCTCAATCGCATTCGAGACAACGCCGATACGACCAGTGGGCATGTCGGCATGGCCAGCTACCGTCTGGACCGCATCAAGTAAGATGTGCGTTTTGGCAAACGATCGTACACCTCTCAAGTCTCTTGGATCCACATAACAAGGTCGTTTGTTGGCGATTTTCGCTTTTCTTTGTTTACCAATTCAATCCCACTATTACTTTGTACGTGAGCTTCTTTATGGTTTTTCTGCGAATGGATCATGTCCATGACTCTAGCAGAGTAACGGTGCTGCCAGATGCAAGTCCTGCACCGTGCATACATGTGGTTTGGTAGTGCCTGCCACGCATTAAATGTTTGTAGCTTACAGTTGTATTGGCCGACATCTCCACACCTGCACAATAACCAACTTTTTATAATTTATACGCTTGTAATTGTCTCAGTATAGACCGGTTTATTCTCATTTCAGCTCTGACGCCTCCGCCCCACACCAGTTATACACCGATGCAGAACAGAGCAGACCCAGAGCAGTCGACCAGTGTGGGTATACAAACATCACCGACAATTTTTTGCGTAAAGAATCCATTATTTTTCTCAAACAGCCCACTCTAGTCGTGCAACCTCCCCAACCCCAACGTTTATGGGAAACCCACTTTATGAAAATAATAAAAAGCTACGACTCAATGACAATCTCGCCATACGCGTACAACGTGCCTGTTTTGACACAACATCCAGGACACACATACGTATTCGGCTCTTCCGGCACATCTGCATCAACGTCTGCATTGAGCGACCGTTGCATTTGGTGCAACAGAATGACGCGAGCCACCGGCATTGGCACTTGGACACACGTTGTGTGGAAATACTCATGACACGCGTCGCATTGAATGGCTGGATCAGTAGCCAAGTTGTCGGTCAAGTCGACGCCATAAAGGTTGCAGACACAGTTCTCCTCCGTTTCTTTAAAGGCGTTGATGGCTGGCACCAGACACTGGCCGGTGTCGGGCATGGGCGGGTGGTCGATACTGTGCACGAGGTCTTCGAGCTGCTGTTGGTAGAACTCGTCGATGACTGGAGGTTCGCGTGATGGCTCGTAGAACTCGTCGAAAACAGGCGCTGAGCGGGGTGGCTGCTGGCGCTCAGCGGCTTCTTTGCGGCTCACTGCGACCACTGCAGTCGAGGCAACGGTCTCGGAGGGCGGACCATCAGCCAGTCCCAAAAGCTCGCTCCACAGATCGTCCAACAGCCCCTGCTTGAGATTCACGCCCAGTCCCAGCAGAGCCCGCAATAGTCCTCGCAACAGCATCGCCCGCCCCTTGCTGTGCTCCTCGGCCGGATTGACCGATTGTTCATCCACACTCATGCTGCGCGGCCGCGCGGCCACAATACGAGTATCCCTTAAAGTCTTTTGGATTTCAGGCACCAACGCACGGGCGTCCAGCAACACCGTAACCAGCGGATCCAGCGTATGCGTAACCAGCGCCAAGTTACGTCCCTCTTCCACCACCCGGCCTACGCGGCTCAGCGCCGGATACTCTTCCAGCAACTGCAGTTTCTCGCCCTTTGCCGCAGCCACACATAATGGGCACAGAAACTGACGTTCGCCGATATCCGCCGAGCTGAGGTTGAGACACTGCGCATGGTACCATTCACGGCAGCTCTCGCACTCGATCATCAGGCCCTCTTCGGGCTGCAAGCACACACAGTACATGTCCGATGACGGCGTGGGCGGAGGCTGTTGGTTTGGCGCTGCTTGCCCCGACCCAGCCAACGCCAGCGCGCGTCGCAGCCGGTACTGCACAGACTCCAAATGCGCATCCAGCTGCTCTTGCGGCGACACCGCAGGATCCGGCACCGGCACAAACATGTTCATGACATCGGATCCCCACTTGTTGGCCGTAGCCAGCGCCTGGTGCAACCGCGAAAATCCCGATGGCTCGAACCGCCCAAACTTTGCACACGCAAACTCCAGCGCCACTGCATCGTCGTAGTTTGGCCGCTCGATCAGAACCTGGCTCTCCATGCTTTCGACAATCTTGTCGGTGCGCGCCTGCAAGTCCAGCGCAGTCTGTTGCAAATTATAAAGCGTCTGGTAGTTGGATGGCGCAACGTCCATGTTGCGGCCCTTTTCCAGCAGCTTGGCCACATCGCGCAAGTCCATTTGTTGCCGCGAGTCGATGATCGTGTTGGCCGCATGTGCCCAGTCGCTTACGTCGTGCTTGAGCGCTTTGAGCCGCACCACCGGCTCGAGCTGGTCGTCGATGCTGAGCCGCGCTGCCTGGTCTACCATACGGTCCACCATCTCGCTGGTCAGCGTGCGTTGCTGCAGCCTCTCACGGACATCTGCACACCAGTCGAGCGCTCGCTCCACCCGCTCCATCTCAGGCAACAACGCAAAGTACAGACCAACCGACCGCAACGCACCTGCAGCACTTGCAACCTGCCGACGGTACGCCTCTTGCTGCCCATCGGACACGCCGGCTGCCTGGCGTTGAATCGCCACTGCCGCCTGCTCGGTCGCTGCCTGCGCCTGGCGCTCCGCCGCCATCCCTGCAAGCTCCCACTCGATCAGGGCCTCAAACTCAGGCGAGCTAAAATACAGCTGCTCGCCCATCCGCAGCAACGCCGTCAGATCCGACACAGTGAACGGGCACCACGGCACATCGCGGTGATGGCACACTTGGCTACTGTGCGGCGCATGCTTGCCGTTGTACAGCACACGCTCTACCTCTTCGACCAGCTGCGCCGGCGTCAGCTTTTCAACCAGCGACATGCCAAACATCGAGACCTGACGCGTCGAGGTGTGGCGCGTAGAACGTTCGTATTTACCAGGCGACTGCACCGCTGACAGCTGAGGCGGCTCGTCGTGCGAGCGCAGCCGCTGCACTGGCGGCTCGTCCGAGTCAGCACGAGTCGGGCGCATTCCCATGGCCCACTTTGGTGGCCGGCCACGACGCCCGCCCCGCCCACTGCCGCGCGGACGACCGGGAGGCCGCCCTGGTGGACGTCCTGGCCGACCGCCTCGTCCGCCCCGAGCGCGCCTCGTAGCGCCGTAGGTCCCGCGCTTTGCGCCTGGGAACTTTGGCGGACGGCCGACCGGACGGCGTACCGCAAACGTGCCGTCGCGGTCGTCCTCCGTGCTGCTGCTGTCCATGCTATCGTCCACATTCTCGCCTTCGCTATCGGGCTTGTACCGCTTATCTTCAAAGCTTCCATTGGAGCTCGCCGTGATCGGCTCAGCATACGTAGGCTCCGGCGGATCAAACTTAGAGTCTGTGTCCAGTGCAGGCGACTGGCCCAACAGCTCGGCAAACCGATGCTCCAGCTTCTGCCGGTGCCACGCATAACCAGCGCTCTGCTTAGCACATACTTTCTCCACCGCCGAGACTTGGCCCATGCACATCAGCAGCGCCTGTGCTGCGCGACACCATTCTTGCGCCCGCTGCACAAAGCGACTCAACTGACGAACATCTCCCAGGATTTGTACATCAACTATAGAGAACACGGGCAGTCCGCCGTTGTATGCGGCAAGCAGGTGCTCGATTTCTTTGCCCACCGCCAATGCTGCTGCTGCGCCTGCCCCGTCGCCAAAGTGGCCAGCACTGGCCGCCTCTCTGGCCGCAATTGCTGCCTTGGATGGCCGCCCCCGCCCCCGGCCTCGCCCACGACCTCTGCCCCGTCCTCTTGGCGTTATGGACGACATCGAGCTGGGGCCTGCAGCGTCAGGCGCAACTGCTTCGTCCAGCGACGCCCGGCCTTCGCTCACGACCAGACGCTGCGCCTCTTCCAGCAACAGCACCATTTGCGCAAGATCTGGGCGTCGGTTCAGATCAGCCACGGTCATCGTACCACGCACACTATTTTCCACATCTTTGGGCGGCGTCAGCTTCTGGGCCATTGACACTGCCTTTTCTGCCTCAGCCGCCACCGCCTCCATAAAATCGTCGGATACGGTCGGTGCTGTGCCCATGCTGTCGTCGTCGCGCTCGTTGTCTTTGGCTGGCGTGCCCGAACTAACTGCCGTGATGGTCGTGTGTGCTTCGTCTGCAGATCCCGAATACTGCGCCATAACTCTTCGAAACTCGTCCTCCCAGATCTGCGCCTTGCTCCCACCATTGCTGTCGTCGCTTGGTTTCACCTCAGGCTCAGGCTCGGGCTGGTACTCATCGCGGCACAGACTAAACATGCTGTCCAGCTCGCTGTCCGTGTACCGCAGCACCAATGTTTTGTGGTGACCGCTGCACTTGCACGCTTTTTCCGCATGCAGCAAACACGACACGTAGTTTGGACTGCAGTCGCAAATAACAGCCGATAGAAACGAAAACGCCTTGCAGACAATACACTGCTGCCGCGTGTCCTCGGGAATATCGGTCTCAGCGCTAACAACAGAGTCCCAGTCTGCCTCGTTCATCCGCCGCTGCACCGTGCCATTAGATGGCCACATTGCACGTACTCTCGCGCGGTCGTTGCGCTCGCGCACCAACATTTCAGCAGCTGCGCGCTGGAACCACGGCTCAGTCAAATACGCCGCATCCGATTCGCACATGGTCATTATCAGCTCGTCGTGCGAAAACACCGGGTTACGCGCATGCTGGCGGTACCGTTTGACGCTCGCTATGCCAAATGGCATCCAGTCGGGCGTGGCAAAGTTCACCGCCTCGTTAAAGTTAAAGCCGTGGTTGAACCCCGCATGGTAGCTCTGCGGAAACGTTACTACAAACTCACCGGCTCGTTGGTCGCACGTAACTACGTCCACGCCGCGACGCAACAGCACGTCGGGGCTCATCATAGTTACCAGCTGGAACAACAGATCAGGCTGCTCGGCAAACAGCTCGGGCATGGCTGCGCGCATCGCGTCTTCAAACTTGTCGGCGTGTCGGCCGGGCACGCCGTACCACGTCTTGGTGTCGCCCCAGTGCTGGTAGTTTACCGAAAATGTATAGTGGTCCTCGTTGTGCCAGCAGAACGTGCTGAAGCACATGCCCACATATATCCACGGCGTCATCATGCCTGATATGTCCTGCCGAATGTGGTTGAACAAAGATGCACGTTGGAATGGCAGCACATTGAGGTTCCATGGATGCCGCGCATACGCATCCAGTGGCATGCGCTCACTCGTCGGGAACCCGCTGCCGTGCTGCGCCGAATGCAAGTCTGCTCCATACTCGACCTCGACTTCTTCATATGGCGACGCCACCAGCCGCCAGAACTCTGCTTCCACTATGTCTTCAGGCACACGGCCTTCCATCTCCGGACCAGCCAAGTACGACGACACTGGCTCGGCTCGGTACCCTGGCTCGGCCAAATACGCCGACTCGCTCGGTGCATAATATTCAGGAAACATGCGGCGCTTGAACTCATCTCCCTTGCGCTTAAATGCCGCCAGCGTGTACTCGGACCCATCTTCAAACCCAAAGTCAGCTCCCGCGCTCAGCACACACGAGTCGCAGTACCAGTCATTAGTCGGAATTGCGTCCAGCGGCGGATCCAAACAGTACATGTGGAAGCCGCGGTCGCATCCATCGCAGATCAACATGGCCTCGTCGTTTTCGCCCGACCGGCACACTTCGCAGGCGTCTGGGATTGTGCCGACTGACGCTGTAGATGCAGCGGGTGACGCCACATGCGGAGTTTCGTCGACTGGCGATGATCGTGCGCTGCTGTAGCCACGTGCAGAGCGCCGGCGCTTCGACCGCCGCACTCCTGCATCGTCCTCAAGCAGCTCGTCAGACACAGCTGGCGCGGCACCATGTTTGGCCTGGTACAGCTCAAACGGCAGAATGATCTTCTGGTACGTCGACTTTAGCGAGTTCGACATGGACGTGCATGTCTTGCGGTCGTACTTCATCACCCGGCCAATCTCCGCCCACCGTTTCTCGCCATTTACCTTTTGGTACCCGCCCCTCACTGCAACCTCGTGCCTTAATCCATACAAGTCGATGGGGCGGTGGTCCAGCTGCGGCACTTTAGTTAATGGCTGGCCCTGCTGCGCATGGAACTTGTACAGCTGGTCCTGGTAGTTGAGGTTTGTGCGTGTCTTGCCCTCGAGCGAGTTGAGCTGCTGGATGCGTGTCCGAAACCGAAACCTCTACACTTTGTAAAATCTGAAATTTTAGCATTCTCCGCACACACTAAAATGCAGTAACAGAGAAGAAAAGTGCTTACCTTTGTGTCGAGCGAAAACGGCGGGTTCCAGCCCGAGGGCGGAACGATTTTGCACAGCCCGGCGCCCTCGGCCTGCGGCTGGATCTTTTGGATGTACGCTAGTGGGTCTTTGAACTCGTCAGAGGTTGGGTAGAATATAGGTGCTTCTCGAAGCCCAAACATGTGCTTGCGCGGCGCTTGGCGTTGCGACATGCCTTGTGGATCTTGTTGCGGCACCGTGCGCACCCCATGCAGGTCAAACTCCTCGCCTACGCTGCTGCCAATGCTGGCATGTGCTCCGCGTATGCGTTTCATTTCTATACCCTGTCAGATGCCAAATAAAACAAAAATGAAAATAATTAGGCTCCGCACTCGATGAAAATGCCTTGGGAGCGAGAATAATAATATATCGGCTGAAATGTTTCAATAAGAGCACGGGCAAAGACGCAAAAACGAATATTTACTTTTTTGAGATGGCTGGGCCTTGATAAGGTCTCTGGAAATACCAAGATGTTCCAATACTATTTTTTCGACCCTCGCTGTTCTGACGAAAAAAAAGGAAACACTTGCAAGAAATATTTAGCACGTCGTACAGGTTAAAAAGAATAAAAATGTGCCTGGGATGTTTGGCGGTTTTGTAGATGGTATAAATCACAATAGTTTAAAGAACGGAAAAGAGAAAAGGTGGCAGAAAAAAGAGGGAAAGCGAGATTGCACTGGCCAAAATAATTGTCCACTGGGCTCGACTTTAAAACGGGGGGCCATCAAAACTTTTTTCATTTTTCATTTTTCGTTTAGCATCTGTGCAGACACTGTCGAAGGGTGTGTTCTGGATGTGGGATGTCCTGGAGGACCCCGAGGACCCAAGCACGAGTTGCTTTTGTTCTTGGCACCGCTATTTCTGTTGTTTAGGTGGTCAATGTGCTGGACCAATCACAAGCACGCAGCCTGAGCATCCCCTAATTCCACTCGGGAGGCAATCAAGTCAAGGCTTATTTGCATGCCCCAACCAAACCGCTCGCTTTTCACTCTTTGCTTTTATAGTGCATATTAGTTGGAAAATATGTCGAATTCGATAGTTGCGGCAATTTACCGCTACGTCATCGACGACGTGGTGCGGAACGTGCAAGCGGACTTTGAAGGCCACGGCGTCGACACAAGCGTTCTTGAGGAGCTGCAACGCAGCTGGGAAGCGAAAATCATCCAAAGCCGCGTAGCTTCGTTCCCGGGCGAAGACACCAGCTATGAGCCCGCTCATATGATGAACCACACAGACAGATACGCATATACGCAAGAGCCCAACATCAACTCGGCCGCGTCACTTGCGTCGATTATCAACAACCCCGAGGCAGCTCCGTCGGCGGCATCGCTGGCGTCGCTGGCGCAGTCGGGTCGTGGGCAGTTGCTTGAGGATGACGAGGAGCCATTGTCGGGCATGTCGGAAGACCCGCACTATGCGCACCATTACCGCAACATTCCGCAGAACGACGGTGCAGACGATGTGGATATACAACCGGACGATGCAATGGCCGTGTGGCGGAAGATGCGCGACGAGTGCCGGGCCAACGCGCATATTCACGAGAAGGCTATGGCGCAGCTTGACGAGAAGGCGATTGCGCAGCTTGACGGAGCGTCGGATGACGATGACGACATCAAGGGCGAGGCGCCCGAAGATGCTATCAACTCGGACCTCGATGACTCGGATGAGGACGAGGCAGAGGATGGCAGCGAGGAAATTGAACATATGGTGTTGTGTCAGTACGACAAGGTCACTCGCAGCAAGAACAAGTGGAAGTGCGTTTTGCGCGACGGCATTATGCTGATTAATGGCCGTGATTATTTGTTCCAAAAGGCTAACGGCGACTTTGAGTGGTAATCGTGCCGTTGTCGAATAAAACATGTCTTTATTAGCTGTTCTTTTTTAGTATCATCATTTTTCGTTATCAATATTCACATTACCAAATCTACAACTGTAATTTTCTACAGCTAGAGTTGTGACAACAGGTTAAAATTACTTTGAGGAGCCGTTCTGTTCTATTTATGTTTTCTATCTAGCATTCATTAAATGCCAATATGTGGCTTTTATCTAGCGTTTAACATGCGCCAATTCGATAGCTTTGCAAATAAATTGATTGTTTTTCATATAGTGCACCGCAGCTGGGACACTTGCTATTTTTTACAGCCATGGCGCGTCGCCGTTGCTGGCGCTTTTATATTTTTGACGCAACCAGCAGCTAATTGTAATATGACATGTTGAAGTAACATTGCTATACCACACTAGATGCAACAAAACTAAATCAAGCTATCATGGAGACTATGGCAGCAGTCAACATAGTCGCGACCGCGCCTGTCAAGCACGCACTGAGAGCCAAACTCGAAATATCGCCCTTTCTCGCCGGAGCAAGCGCCCCAAAGGCAGCAATGACCTGGGCAACCGACCCCGTATTAGCAAATCCAGCCAATGCAAAGTACGCAATCATCCGGCTCCTCGGCAACAAATGGTCCTGCACAGCAACGCCGCCGCCTGCGCCCGTAAGCTTCGAGTACGCAATGAACTCATTGCCCACCAGTTTCAGTCCCAACAGCTGCGCGACTTGCAACACGTCGGGGCCAGGCACGCCGAGCAGCCACGCCAATGGATAAAACACATAGCCCAAAATTAGCTCTAGGGTCAGATCAGAAATCCCGACAAAATGGCCAAACCACGACAGCGCAAAATCAATAGCGTAGATTAAGGACACCATGCTGATGACAGTGGCGAGGATCAGCAAGCACAAGTTTATGCCCGTTGCAGCGCCGTTGGCCATTGCGTGCAACACATTTGATTCTTTTTCGCGTCGCGACACAGCTGTGTCCCGCACTGGCTCTTCTGTCTCTGGGTACCGGATCTTGCTCAGCGCCAACGAGCACGGCACAGACATCACACACGCCGTGATCAAGCTCTTCGCATCTACGCCTAGCGCCACATACGACTGGAACACAGATCCACTGATTGTGGCAAACCCCGCCGTCATACACGCATGCAATTCGGATCGTGTCATATGATTTAAAAGGTCCTTTACAAGCAGCACGTTCTCGCTCTGTCCGACAAACGGCGACGCCGCCGCCACCACCGCCTCGGCTCGTGTTGTGCTCATTAGTTTTGTAAACAACAGCCCGACGCGGTCCAACACCCACTGCACAGCGCCCACATAGTACATGATTTGCACGAACGAGGCAAAGAATATAATGGCAGGGAACATTGTGGCAGCCACCGCGCCAGAGTCCATAATGTGTTGGCCAAACAACAAGCGAGTGCCCGCTTGCGAGCATGCGAGAAAGCCGGACGTTAGGCGAGCCAGCCACGAGAACACGTTGCTGCCCCACCGAGTCTTCATGACAAGGCAGCCCACACCGAGCTGCAGCAAGTACCCGACACACACTGTGCGCCAGTTGATGTGCCGCCTGTGCTGCGACGTCACGTACAACAGGGTGGTGATGACGAGGATGCCGAAAAATGACTGCATGCGAGCTAACCGGCTCTCACCTCCATTTGTTGGAAACCCAAGCGACGCTGACAAGAATATGGCAACCACAATGCCTCCGCTTACTGGATACCGCATTTTCTCAGGAATGCGGTCTACATTTCCATACACCCACTGCCACACTTTTGTCACTCGCCGCGTCACTGGCCGTACAGACACCACGCTGAACACAATGCAATATGTGGCAAACACATACAAGCATATAAACAAAATGCGGTCGGACATTTGCGGCTGTTTGTTCAGTACCAGCCCAGCGATAAAGTACGCTGTTACCAAAATCCACATACAAGCAATCAGCCAGTGTTTGTATTTTGCAACGAGTTTGTACATTTTGCAAGAAAATGATACGCTTTCAGTGATCTCTGTGTCGTTTGCATTGCGATGCGGCGGCTCTGCTGTTTTGCTAATGCTCAAAACTTGAGACGGTGCATCCTGGTTTGATGCGTTTGAATAAAGCGACATTATTTTATTTTATAACGAACTTTTCTCCTGGTTGAGCAAACAGTAGTTGCAATTAACGACTGCTCGACGAACATGCCATTTCATGCAATAGTCTATATGCTACTGCCCCGACCGAATAAAGTCCAATCCAGCTTTTAAATTTAGTGCTTTTAATCAGAATGATTTGGCTATATAAATAAACAATTACTGGTAGTCGCGGGGGCCGCCAGGGCGCTGCCGCGACGGCTGCTGCTGCTCATGGCCCTCATATCCATATGCGCCCTGCTGCTGCGAGTAGTCGTCGTACGCGCCGTACTGCTGCTGCTGCGTCGGATAGCCATGGCCTGCGCCGTACGGATCTCCCTCTGCCGCATAGACACTGTCGCCGCCCATGCTGGGGTAACTCTGCAGCTCAAACTGCTGCGGCGGATGCATGTTGCCCAGCGTGCCGCTGCTGCCGCCAGCTGACGTGTCGGCCATAAACGAGTATCCTGGATGCGACTCGTAATACGCCGACTCTTCGACCGAGTTCTTCAGCAGGCCTGCGTTGGCGCTGTCGTCGACAATCGGCATCTGGTACGATGACGAGTCGTCGTCCTTGCGCTCCTTGCGCCGGATCGACCGCAGCCGCTTGCGCTCGTAGTCCTCCCACCGCTTGAGCGGCACTGTCGACGCGTCAAACGTGCCGCCGCTGTCGCCGTGCCCAGCATCTTTGGTCTCGCCGTGCACTTTGCGTGTTTCGCCCCACGAAAAGTCGTCAAAGTGCCAGTACGCGTACACCGGCAGCACGAAATTCCAGATCGGCAGCGCCAGCAGATACACAAACATCCACAGCACATACACCCACTTGCGCGTCGTAATCAGAATCAGAATTCCCGGCAGGAACAGCACCAGGATCAGCATCGCCAGCGGCAAGAACGCCGACACTGAGTTGTAGTTGGTCATACACGCCCGCACAATCAGAATGTACGTCAGCACAATCGCCACCGGCAGCGCCACAGTGCCCACCAGGTCCAGGAAGATCGAAAACTGCATCGACAGACAGAACGTTCCGCACAGATTGCGCACCAGCACCAGCTCCATCAGGTTGTGCACCGTCGAGTTGATCCACCGACGCCGTTGCGACAGCAGCACCTTGAACTCGTCAGGCACCAGCGTCTTACACACTGCCTGTGGCATAAACATCATCTTACGCGACGGGAAGTTACGCAGCATTAGCGTGGTCAGGAAGCGGTCCTCGCCCAGCAGCAGCAGGTTCTTCTCATGTAGCGTCTCAACCACGTTCTGCGAGTACTCCTGGCAAATCTCCGGCTTGGTCAGAACCGGCACCCAGTCGTCACCCTTGCGCGCCTTGAGACGGTACATGCAGAAACATCCTGGCAGACACGTCACACCACCAAACACAGATTCAAACGCCTTGCTCAGATGATGCGAAATGTAGTACTCAAACACCTGGATCGCTGTGACCCACGAGTCTCGCTTGTTGGCAATCTTGGTCTCGCCGCACAGCCCCATGATCAGCTGGTCGTTGTTCATACAGTTGACTAGCAGCCGCAGCGACTCGTCGTGCACCTTGGTATCGGCATCGACCATCAGCACAATCTCAAACAGATCGGGTGTCACGCCCATCAGGTGATGCAGCTTGCGGAACAAGTCGTAGTCCAGCGGCACCATACGGTCGTTGAACAGCACACGCGAAAAGAAGTTCATCAGGATCATCTGCGAGTCGCGCTTACCGCGGTTACCAGGCTTGGGTGCCTCCTGCTCGTCAGGCGTACCGCACTTGACCACCACCATCGCCGGTGTGCGCCGCTCGCCCACGCGATAGTACCCGCAGTACACCTTGGCCATGTTGTGCTGTTTGGACCCAGCTGCCACCGCCAGGTACGAGCACGGCTGTGGGTCTGTAAACGCCTCCTCCTGCTCAATCAGATCAATGCAAATATCGGGTGTTGTGCGGTCATTTCCAGACCCCTTGATCACGCCATCAGCCACAATAAACAGCAGCTTACGCGAGTCGCTAAAGTTGGTCTGGCACAGCGAGTCGCACGTGCCGCGAATCGACTCATCGCCTTCCGAATAGCATGTGACAAGCATGATGGTGAACAGCTCGTCCTCCTCGCCCTTGCCCAGGTTGGCTGTGGCCCCGCCGGTCTGCGGCTTCTTGCCGTTCCACGGCGCTGCAGCGTTGTACGACAGCGGCCGCACCTTGTTGCGTGGTGGCCGCCGCACCAGCTGCCATGACAGCACATACTGGAATATGACTGCCATGAAGAAGCGTGTCAGCACAATGCCACCGATTACTGCCAGTGCAACGTAGTTGAACAGGTTGACTGCAAAACATCCCGGCGTGTCCTTGGCAAGTACGCCCGCAGCGTACCGTGCAATCAGGCACTGCGCTGCCGTCTTCATCTGCGATGTGCGCTGGAACAGCAGCGTGGCGTCGACCAGGCCATCGTTGGCTGCCTTGAAAATCGCCTCATCGAGAATGTCATTTGACTTTTGCTTATTGTTAACCGTCAATAGGTACGGCGACATATTGAGCACATATCCGTTCAGCACAAAGTACCCGCTCTGCACCTGGTCCCAGTCGTAGCCAACCGGCCGCTCGTCCATGTTGACCAGGTTATTATTCTTGATCGCGTCGTCTTTGTCGCCGAGCGGGCACCCGCCGTTGCCGTTGTTGGACTCGCACACGTTCTGTGTCACTGCGCGCAGCCCATTGAGGTTGCTCGACAGACACAACTCTGGGATCGGCACTTCAAAATATGACGTCAAATCCTGGCCGGCCTTGGGCGTAAAATCCAGCTTTGTTGTCCACGTCGCATTCTCTGTCGAAAACGCCCCACCCAGAATGCCGATTATGCCTGGCCCACTATTGGGGTCGTCGTATTTGAACACGTCATATTGTGTCTTGGCCACACTCTGCGGGCAGAACGTCGTTGCCAAGAAGATGGTAATGTAAACGACTATTGCGCACACCAGCATGATCAGCGACACCAGCGCTACCTTTTCGCGCCATGCCTGCTGCATACCTGGCTCTGGCATCTTGCCCAGCTTGGTCAGCAGAATACCTGGCGCCCAGAACGAGATTATACGCGAGTAAATAACCCACGGCGTCAGCTTGCGCTTCTCTTTCTTGATCATCGGCTCGGGGTCCTGTCGCCGCTCGCTGCGAACCAGCGTGCGCCCGCGCCGAAGCGTAGCTCCACGCTCACCACGAACAGGCATGGTCAGTCAGTCAAAATACAAGAGCTACACGCTGCTATTTTTTGTTAGAATGGCACTCGCCTGAAGGAATAGAGACTAAAATATGCAAGAGGTATAGTGGAGAAGAGAAAAAAGAAACAAGCGACCAGCCAGAACAAAACAAAAAATAGGGAACGGGACGGGCAGCCTGTTTTATTTTTATTCGCTAGCGCCCTATTTTTCTCAGTGAAAGACCATCAAATAAACGGATCTCAAAGGAGTGTGAAGTCTATTCGGCAGAGGATTGGCGAGTGGACCAAGAGACATCGCATTTCCCAACATCCCACGCGCCTCATGTGCAGAAGCGCGGATCTTTTCCATACGCTGCGCCTCAGCTTAAACTTACAACTTACCTTTTAAAACCCAATTTTGGTTTAACAAACGTGCTCACCAAAAGCAGACGAGTACTGCGTTTTGATAATTCGCTAATGCGAGGCAAAGAAACGCCTCCCCGTTTTATCGTAAAAGTGCTATGTAAGAGTGGCGGCACACCGACTAAGAGCACTGACAATGCGCTGGGATAATGAAAGAAATGCGAAAGAATAGCACAAACACACGACTAGCAGTAAAGTAGCGCAGCACAAGATACAATAGTCGATGGAATTGCAAAAAAAGATATGTATGAATGCAAGAATCGAGGAGAGAAAGATAAAATAGAATGCGCGTTCTGTTCTGGTCACTTGGCCGGGCGGGGTGGCTGGCATTTAAATAAGGCGTGCACGCCCTTTTGATTTTGGACACGAAACTGACAGAATTTAGATGCGACGCTGGCGCCTCGCTGTGCAGCTCAAGCAGCTGTCAAAAGTCTGTCACTTTTGTCTATTTTAAGATTCTGCCCCCACAACTACGGCTGAACGATATATTTAGCATGTTCATTGCGTGACTGAACGCGACAGATATCTATTTTCGTCGTTCTATATCCAAGTGACGTGTTCAAATTAAATGCCTGAATATATGCCGGTGGTGGTAGCGCAAGCAACTGACTCTCTCCTATGCTGCCAATCGGAGCCAGGCCGGCATTCATTCCAGCCAATCTAACCTGTGTCAATCGAAACACGTGGCCATTGCTCTTTATGGAGGAAAAGTTTTGTGCGACGCTGGGTCAAATTGTTTTAGATAAATGACTCGTCAGACTCAAAAAGTGGGTGGCTTTCTCCTTCGCACCGTCTTAATTGTCTACATTTTGACTATTTACCGAATCCCCCATCGCTGCCAAAAGCAACTTACATATTCCCCAACATGTTTGCCATCCGCATTGGATCTCGCCAGCGGCAGACAATATTGAACACAACCGCACGGCAGCTTTCCAAGAACTGCATGTGTGCCGACAATGGAGCCGCATCCAGCACATGTGCGCATGCCCCACATACCACAAAAGCACAGCGTGTAGAGTCAGAAATCAGACGAGACTTTGGGTATCCGGCCAAATACCACGGCGGCTCGTTCCCATGGCTGCTGAGCGCCGAGCGCCAGCGCACGCCCATGGAAGATCTCGAGACATCGGCGCTCTTGCATGCCAAAGACATTCGGCAGAACGCTGGAATTGGCGACGGCGCAGTAAGCGCTGCTGTCGGTGTTTTGCCGCTTTCGGCGCGTCGCACCCTTGCGTACACTCTGAACATGCGCGTTGCACGGGCTGCCCTGGGTGCAGCGGCCATGGACTCTGTATGCGATGGCGCCGCTGCTGTGCTTCCACGAGTGGCCAGTCTACTGTCGAGTGCGTCGCGCTGTGATGTCGATGCACCTGAGGAGCTGTCGCGTGTATTTACAGGTCCACTGTTGGCCCACTACATGCGCGACCTGGACCGCCTGCGCAGAGACCATGTCCGTTTGGATTTAAAAGTCCACAGCGTCGAAAATCCCCGTCTCCAACATCTGCGCACACATACTGGTCCCGAGGCTGCGTTTGCCGCGCTAAATGGTGCAGCTCAAGTATCCAGTCTACGGGCCGGACTGACCCGCCAAAAGTACCGTTACACAAGTGTGCTGGGTGCCACTCATGCGGCTCCATACAAAACGCCGTTATCGTGGTCAGCGGCTATGATGGCTGCCATTGGCGGCCAGGCGCAGGTCCGGGTGCGCATTGACGTGGAGCTGATGGTCCATATGCGGTACCGTCTGATCAACAAACACAACGGCGTTGATAAGACCATTGTTGACGACGATGCGACGCGCAATCTGGTACTGACGCTTGAGTCTACCGCTGTTGATGCGGCAGAGGACCAGCCGCAGTTTGAGTGGCGCGTGGCCGATATTGACTACCTGTTGTCGAGCGAGCGGAGAATCGAGAGCGAGTTTGTCGAAGCTAAACTGGCCGAGGTCTGACCGCAACTTTTTAATATACCCCCTCTTGTACATGCCAAATATACGGATAATCGGAAATGTAACTTATTTGCAGAGTCACCGGATTAGTGCATGTTTAATGCTAGCTAGGAACCGCATATAAGAAACAGATCGGCTACTTTATATATCTTTCGTAGCTGCCTTTCTCTTGTGTTTGGAGAAGAGTACATACTTTTGGACAACGACTGCTCTATAATTTAGCAACTAGTTTGAATCTCAAAGTTTTTGAAAACAGTTATTAGGCATGCTGATTTTTTTAAGAAACAAATAAATAACTACTCAAATGCTTTAATTGAAATGTTGGAAACATGTAGATGCTGATATGGTGTCATTGCCTTGCAATTATTTGCAACTTTAACATACATCTTTTGGATAGTTAGGGCCGAGAGTGACGTAATTTGAATCATCAACGTTTGGAGTATTACACCGGCTGTTCCAGCTGGCAAATGTCCTTTAAACGCAATCCTCAATCGCTCAATCTTTGTATCAAGCGGTCTGAGAAGAATCTGTTGAAGTTCATAATCAAGCGGCGTACGTAAATTGATATCCGTAATTGCAACTGCTGCAAGGTTGCGCACTGTCAAATCAACCACGTTTGGAAGACGGTATAAAAGCTGGAGCAGTGACTTGAGTTTAATAGGCGAGATAAGTTTTAGACCTTTAAGCTGCGTCCACATGGTTCGCTGTGGTCGGAGCGTAAACCCAACATTGCCAATATGTATACGAGAAATTCTTAACGACGCTTCATTATTGAACAGCTTGTTGGTCATCTCGTAGAATGACGTTCCGTCATCAAATTTGCTTTTGACTGAAATATGCACATCTATATCCTGTGCCGAACCAAACTGAACATTGGAACACTGGGCAAGCGCTGCAACAGATCCTTCAAAATCAAAGCTCTTCAAGGATGTGCTATCATCCGGCTGAACGAGTTTCAAGTTTGGCGGGCATGCGCGTACATTAATAGACTCGACGCATGGCAAGTTGAGTGTGTACACACGACGTGAACTTGGTGGCTGGTCAACCCACAGGTTATCGTAACTATTCACTGCGCCATCTGCAAATATTAATGCTAGAGTTTTGAGCTGGGCAAAATCAACTACGTGTGATGCAGTGTTCTTTTGAAAATAAATCCACGAAAAATCGTGTGGAATATCGGATAGACACAATGTCTGAAGTGCGTCCGAGCACATGTACGGCAGCAGGTGCCTGGCTTTAGAACCAACAGACACATCGAGTGAAGTGAGGTGTGCTATATAACTCAAGTCTAAAAACGATACGCTATATTCGACATTTAGACACAAAAGTTGATGCATGTAATAGTTGACAATCTTATCGCTCACCCAGTTGCTTTTGTCAGAAATTGCAAGGCTGGTAAACAATATGGTAGAAATATTTGGCAGTTTATGAAGAATGACCATAATTTCAGCAGAAGTCGGGTCAGGCGATGGCTCAATAAGGAGATTACCAATATTGATATTGAGCCATTGGATGTTATGCCATATATTGGTGCCATGCATGAGCGTGTTGTGCAGGATTTTAATAACGGTACCCCACGAGAAAGTGTAAGCCGTCTCAATGTACAACCTGGATGGAATCGAATGAGCGCTTTGGGATCGTATTAGTTCGCTATTGGATGTGCTGACAATGCCATCATAGCACGGGTCAGTAACCACAACAATGGCATGCATATAAAGCCTCGGTTTGATAGCATCTCGCCACGCTTGGTTAACAGCCAAATAAGGCAGACACAGCTTCCACATGCGAAGCGACATTATCTCTTTGGGAATAATGTAGTGCATAATATGCTTGACCACATCTGTTGTCAAGGTGTTGATAGGCGCCATAGTAAAAAAGCTTTGCAGTTGAAAAGGAGCAAACAAAAATTTCAAGAAATAGATTTAAACCCAATTATACAGTTGAGCATGCATCGTTGCTTTATTAAAATCAACATGTATTGACGATGTTTATGGCTTAGCTCACAAGCAAAAAGTCGTTAAGCTTTTGTAAATATGTTACCAGATGCGTATCAGTAACTTTAGTGCATAGGTCTGTGCCGTATTAATGGTAGGTATTTGAACCCGCGATTGTGACGCTATTGATGCGGAATTATTCAATATAAAGATAAAATAGCAGATAAAACAAAGGATTAGGCCCAGTCCAAGCTGCGCTCGACGGCCTTGTCCCAGCCCTTGAGCATCTCCGTGCGCTTCTCCTCGGTGATATGCGACCAGAACGCAGTGACGTTCGACTGGGCGACCTGGCGCAGCTCGCCCTCGCTCTTCCACACGCCCACGGCCAGACCAGCCGCCAGCGCCGCGCCCAGCGCAGTAGTCTCGCGCATCTCTGGGCGCACGACCTCAATGTCCAGAATATCAGCCTGGATCTGCATGGTCTGGTCCGAGTTGGTCAGACCGCCATCGACACGCAGACGCCGCAGCTCAGTGCCGCTGTCCTTGCGCATCGCCTCGAGAATGGCGCGTGTCTGGTAGCACACTGACTCGAGCGTCGCCCGCGCAATGTGGCCGCGCGTGGCGTACTGCGTCAGGCCGACAATGCATCCGCGTGCGTCATCGCGCCAGTATGGCGCAAACAGACCCGAAAAGGCAGTCACAAAGTACACGCCGCCGTTGTTGTCAACAGTGTCGGACAGGAAGCCCATCTCGGCCGGCGACACAATCAGTCCAATCTTGTCGCGCAGCCACTGGATGGCCGAGCCAGCCACGGCGATCGAGCCCTCCAGCGCGTACTTTGGCGTCGCGTCGGGACCCAACTGGTAGCCAACGGTGGTCAACAGCCCGTTCTTGGAGAAGATCGGCTTCTCGCCGGTGTTGAACAGCATGAAGCAACCGGTGCCGTATGTGTTCTTGGCCTCGCCGGCGTCAAAGCACGACTGGCCCACCATGGCTGCCTGCTGGTCGCCCAGGCATCCGCCAATCGGAATGCCCTCCAGACGTCCGTCTTGGATCTTGCCGTACACCTCGGCCGACGAGCGGATCTCGGGCAGCTCCGACTCACGAACGCCAAAGAACTCCATGCACTCTTGGCTCCACTTGAACGTCTTGATGTCCATAAGCATCGTGCGGCTGGCGTTAGTCACGTCAGTTACGTAGTTGCCCGTCATCTTGTAGATCAGCCATGTGTCGATCGTGCCAAAGCGCAGCGTGCCGCGCTCACGTGCTGCCTGCACCTCAGGCACGTTCTCGAGCATCCAGCGCATCTTGACTGCGCTAAAGTACGTCGTGATCGGCAGTCCGTTGATCGATGCGAACCGAGTCGCAGACCCGGCCTCGTCGATCAGCTGGCGCACCAGCGGCTTCGTGCGCACATCGTTCCAGATGATCGCGTTGGTCAACGCCTCGCCCGTCTCAATGTCAAAGGCCACGGTGGTCTCGCGCTGGTTGGTGATGCCCACGCCCTTGATCTGCGATGCATCGTAGCCCAGCGAGTTGAAACGCCGGCATGTGCCGGCAATGGCCGTGTCTATCGATTCAAGGATCTCGGTGGGGCTCTTCTCAACCCATCCGGCCTTGGCGTAGTGGTTCTCGTACTCGCACTGGTGGCTGGCCACAATCTGGCCCTTGACGTTGAAGATCAGAAACCGCGTTGAAGAAGTGCCTTGATCAATGGCGCCAATAAACACCTCGTCGCTCTTGGAAGACATGGCTGGGCGATAAGACAAAATTACAGAGATAGCTAAACAATCGCTATAGGAAAAGGAATAAAAGGTGAATGTGAATGTGATAACGAAGAAGAAAATGGCTTTCCAGACCTCTTGCCTTTTATATGCAAGCGGAGGCGAACAGGCGCATACACTGGGTTCTATCGGCCCGCACGAGCGAAAAAAGCCGAGGCCAAAATTGGCGTAAAAAATGTCCGTACGGCGAACTTCTGGTAGGAATAGACTGGATTGAGCGTCTGCTCGCTGGACACGACGGAATTCGTTTAGAAAGAGTGGGTATTCCTTTCCTCCGCTGCAAACGCACGAGCACTGTGGGAAGAAATTTCAACCGTCTCTGTCTTCCTATCGCAATTGATAATACAACCAAACCGCACCACATGCCTTTTTGCTTATCTGCAGCTATTAAGATTTAGCCTGGTCCGTGAGCTGCAAACAAGTTAAATCAGCTTTGCAAATGCCGATAATTTCCCTCGTGCTATTCACGCCTGCATCGACGGCAGCAAGCGGTGCTCTCGTGTGTGCAGTTCCACACGACGGAAGTAAATCGCCGCTAATCGTTGGCACTGACTCGCACACGCCTGTTGAAGATTTTCCTGCACGTGAGCGCGTGCTGGCACTGACCACTTGCTGGGCAAATCAGCGCGGCCTGTGCGGACAGACTATAATCCGAATTGACGTGTGATTGGTTAAACGTATCCCGCTCGCGTTGGGAAATTTTCAATTGGCAAATCCTCTATAGCCTTATTCGGCTGGCATATGTTTTGGCATTTGCCGCACGACAATTGTTGTTCCAAAAGCTTTGCAAAAAAAAACACAGGTGACTGCAGCGTTTCTCCGCATGGAATAGGCACACGTGAGTGACACTTTGCATCCAGATGCAATGCTTCACCGTGCCAAAACACTGGTGGTGCAGTACCGATAGCACAAACAGGTACTTGTGTTTAATCGAGAAATGGTGGTAGGAGATAGCGATTAAAACGTGGTTATCAGTGACTGGTTTTATCTAGCTATTAAAATTTGGCGTATCCGATTTTCAATGGTCACTGAAATGCCACTATAAGTTAGCGCTAGTCTTTTGGAGCGATGCGTATAAATAGCTAGTATAAGAGTATAGAATATAAGACAAACGATAATTAAGTGCTGTTGTTTAAGGCTGAATGCTGCACCCCTTACTAAACTGCCAACTGAATACAACATATCAGTGTCGTTTTAGAGTTGGTATAATTTGTTATAGTGGCAGGAATTTAATAAACGCTTAAACATCAGATTTGCCTTGCTTGGGAAATGAAAAGAGGCAGGCTATAAACAACAAGCAAGACCAATTAATGTCATGTGCACAACAAAGCAAAAGGTTAATCATGTTTTTTTTCCCAAAAAGCAATCTTTGCACGACGTCACCGCGCCAGAACCCCCAGATGTCACTTGCAGTATGCAATGCACGTCAAAATTAAAGTGGCATATGTGGGGGATTTTGGATAACAAGAAAAATGCATAGCCAAGCGGCCGCTAAAAACAAAAGGTGAATGCAGGCGATTCTGGACATGTAGCAAGTATGGAGAAAGTGTGGGAAAGCTACAGAGTCCGAGCCAAGTCAAGCTCATACTGGACCCGGCGCTCGCTAGACAGCAAATAGTCGATGTCAGCCACCCGCCACTCAAAGTGCTGGGCGTCAGTGCCATCAACCATACTCGACTCTAGCGTCAGTACAAGGTTGCGCGTCGCATCATCGTCGACCACAACCTTAGTCGTTCCGTTGTGTCTATCGTGTTTGGACGGTGCTGTGTGCCGGCCTATAAGCTGGTACCGCATACTGACCATCAGCTCCACATCCACACGCACCCGAACCGGCGCACGACCACCCATAGCTGCTTGCATGGCTGCCGACCACGACGACGGCGCTTTGCACGGAGCTGCGTGAGTGACGCCCAGAATGTTCGTGTAGCTAAAGTTCTGACGAGTCAGACCCGCCCGCAGACTAGATACTTGCGCAGCGCCGTCCAAAGCGGCAAACGCAGCTTCAGGACCTGTTTGCGTACGCAGCTGGCGAATGTTTGTGCTGCATATATCGTATACATCCAGCTCCAGCCCAACATGGTCGCTGCGCAACCGGTCCAGGTCGCGCATGTACCGTGCAAACAACGGAGCCGTAAAAATGCGAGACAACTCGTCGGTTGCATCGTCTTCGCCGCGCGACGCGCCCGACAACAGACTGGCGACACGTGGCAGCACCGCACTGGCGCCATCGCACACGCCGTCCATGGCCGCAGAGCCTAGAGCGGTCTGCGCAATGCGCATATTGAGAGCATGCGCAAGATGGCGGCGAGCTGCAAGCGGCAAAAGGCCTGCAGCGGCGCTCACTGCACTATCGGCAGCATTAGTGCGCTGTAGCGCAAAGTCTTCTGAATGCACCGCTGCAGGCTCAAGGTCTTCCATGGGAGTCCGTTGGCGCTCGGCGCTGAGCAGCCACGGAAAAGATCCCATATGATATGTCGACGGATACGCCTCGCACCGTGGAATCGGCGTGTGCTCGTCGTACAATGCTGGCTTGACGTATCCATCAGGCAGCACTTGTGCCGAAGTCACGAGCCGCCGCTGCTTTGCCTTGAGCGGATTGGCCACTGTTTTCGTGCCTTGCACCTTCACTGCCTCGCTCTTCTTGGTCGTTATCGAGCGGCTCGTGCCCACTGTGCTGTTCGCAAACGACCATTTGCAACCCAGCGGGCTGTGACAAGATGCAGAGAGTGCGCGCAACATTTGTGCTTGTAATAAACGTATGATTAATAAAAAAGAGTGTGTAAAAACTGTTCAAGCCGGCTGATGCATTGCAACGGGCCTTTGGTATTGTGCTTGGGGAGGCTGGCAGGGCTTGGGCCAGTAGTTTCAGGCTCTTGGCAGGAAGAATAAATGCAGAATCAATCCAAAAAGAATAAATGCGGGTGAGTAGAGGAGAAAAAAGTCTAGCCTCAGTCAGGGCTTTTTATACAAGCCAGGCCGAGTCACGCTTCGCCAATTGAAGTGACCCAACTGCTCATGACATCATGCGGCAGCTAGAACAATCGACACTTCTTTCGGCGCTTTCTCCAGCCAATCACTCTATGTCTCGCCCGCATTGGTGTGAACAGAGCGAACCTTGCTGTTTGCAAAACTTTTTTCTATTGTCGCTTGCAATAAGCAGCTGGTGGAAAAAAAACCTGTCTTGCACATTCTTGCTCTAATGTTGTCTCATTATCCACATATTTTGGGGCCTGCTCAGTATCAACAAAACGCAGGGGCTGGCATCAGAACTAAGCAGGGGAGATTGCGGCAGCCAGTAGAATCCACTCGTGGTTCCTACAATTGACGTCATTTGTTTCATATGCGGGTGGATCTTTCCTGGTTCCGGGCCATAGCTTGAACTCTGAAAGATGCCCTAGATCGTCCGACCACTGCGCCGCAGCATATGCGACGGTCTTGTGGTTTATTCCAGTCACCAGACGGAAAGCGCCCGAGCACATCTCGATAGTGTCAGATGAGCTTAATGACCCCTTGCACGTGAAACGTTGCTTCAAAGTGGGTGGCGTTGGAAATGCGGCTCAGCTACCGGTTCGGCTTGACTGCACTCCTTTATGTACGGCTGGATCTGGTTCCGAAGCACATCTGGCGTCACTGCACAGTCAGTGTGTGTGTGATAATTAAATGCGGGTATCGATAGCTGTACACTCATGGTAACATGTACCTCATAGTGCATATGGTGATATCTGAGTTTTCCAGATGATCCAGATATGTGGAAAATGGTCCGTGCGCAACCCATCGTTTCACTAACGAAACCTAATGCACAAAACTAGGTTGCATCATATATGGTCATATTTTGTTGAGGCTCGATTGGGGTTGCCTGTATTACCGTCTAAAACAATGTAGTAAGTTTTGAAATTGGACAAGCGTTGTGGTCACCAGCGTTCGCTATAAAATAAAATAGATATAACGGGTGCGTTGCCATTTGCAAATAGTGCACTGGTGTGTATGTTGGCAAAGAAGAAGGCCGTGAACGGAAACTAACACTAACCTAAAATATTAGCCAGCAGCATCCATTTCTACCACATATTATTTTTGCTCAACTTGTGCTTGTATTTAAAGCAGCGCACGCTCTATTTTGGCATCACGTCATTACACACTACTAATTAAATTCCTGACAGCAAAGTGACACTTTAATCTTAACAGCTTATGCTAGTATTGGCCGGACTTTATCCCGAAAGAGACAGTAATCATAGAATTACTGTCTGTCTCGGCTTTCAAACAAGCCGGGCAATTCCGGGAGACAGTCAGCAGGTATCCCGCCCCAAAGCCACCATAGTGGCTAGTGCGGTGCATATCTATTTTGTGCTTATGCAATGAAACGACATAATGTAACGCACGCAACAATCCATCAACAGACATATGACGGCGCTCCCCATTGTACCGTGTCTCCTGAAACTACGCGCAGACAGCCAAGCACCCACCATTGGCTGTATGCCAAGAAAGCTACTCCCCTTCATTGTGTCCGAAAATCTCTCCTATACCATTTTTCACAAGCCAGGCGTGGCAAAAAACAAGGGGGCCGTGTCACAAAGGCTTGCTGCAACCTGCCATACATAGTGTCGCTTTATTTGTCCAGAATCATTTTAGTTGAAACAATGCGAGCGCGTGAAAGATATTGGTCGTGGTACTGATAGAGAATCAATAGCTTGACAGACATATTGATAGTCAGCAAGGCCCCAAACTGTGTTTGGGAGGGGCTGAAAGAGCGAGTTGCTAGTGGCTAGCGCTATTTTTACCAACATTTCTTTTGTCTAGGAGGCGATTGAGGCGCATTGAAACTTAATTAACACAAGAAATAGCATTAACTAAACGCTGCGGTTGGGGAGCGTGTTCTCTTGCGCTGCGTATTTTTTTAACAAAAGTATAGCACTAGTACTTTTCTCGCGTCTTGCCTTGTGATAGACGGAATACGTGGAACCGCATATTGCCACTTTTTGCGCAGGCAAAACATATGTCCCTCTCTTTGCTCCCTGCTGTTATTTGCTTACTTTTATTGATATCACATATACCTTATCACTCTTTATATTTATCTACTATACACTTGCAACTATATCGTGCTGTCTGCACCCGATCGTCTTAAACTTATAATCGCAACTGCAGTAAGACTTTTTAAATCCCAGGCAAGTTGAAGCCATTCGGCGCCACGCAAATACAAATGCCCGCGAGTTCTTCTCACCATGCATTATTCAATTCCGAACAAAAAGGCAAACATTTGCTTTATCCCGGCTGTTCTATATATGTGCATTGCCGGTATTGGCAATTGCACAATTTTAATTTTTATTGGGTTACACACTCTACATTAATTGCATGCTCGCAAGTTGGTGTGCATGCGTGGTGTTTTCTCAAGAAAATGCATGCATGCACATTGGTCGTGTCATCCAAGCCAGTGAATCTTACGCGGCAATAGTTTTTGATTCACAGCATGTATGCCGCAGGATCGCAATAGCATAGACATATACAACAGACGTAGCCACTCGTGTGCAGATAACTAAAAGTGTGCTCTATATTTTACATTGCTCTATTATTTTCAGTAGCTGACGCCTTTTTTAAAAGACTGCGCGTGTTGTCAATCAGCTTGTTCCGTGAGGTACGTTTTGGATATTTTTAATTGCATGTAACATGTCATATGTCACTGCCATGTCATTGTATCACAACGGCGTGACACGCACGTCCCTACATCTCAGTTTTCATTATCCTTTGCATGAGCGGCATTCCTCGTGTCACAACACAATTGCATCGCATTGCACAGTCATGCGACTCTATTATTCCTAGCTCGAAAGGGATAATTACTCATGATGGGCGAGGATATATAAAAATGCCGGGTTGAGCGAATGAAAAGCCCTTTCGCTCTAAGCATGTTTTCTGGCCATCATCACAGGGCGTGTCTAAAGCAATACGTGATCCCACTCTTGTGTATTTTGTTACCTTGCTCTGCTCTGCTCTGCTTATTTTATTTCTATAAACTTGTCATTTTTCATTATTCTTGCAACTTGTAGTTTACACGTTATTTGTATCGATTCACATCCCCGTTGAACGCATTGGTTGCTAGCTGGTCTGCACTTTTGCCATATCTGATTGGTCTGGGACCACAATGCTCTCGCACGCTGACAGCGAAAACAAAGTTGGCGTAGTCGAACCAAACACTTTACAATTGCCAAAGTCGCTATCAACCTCGGCCGAATTCATTCTTGTCGACAAAAAGTCCGAATGGGACGGCATAGCGCATTTGCTGCCTCAACACAACCCGCTACTTTTCACAGGAGTAGCACCGCACGTGCTGACTCGAAACGCGCCAATTCAGGGTATGTAAAGTGTATATTGTTCAATTCAGCTTATTGTGACGTTGATTTTACTGGTATACTGGTCGACTAACTTTGATTTGCGTGTATAGAAGGTCCGAATTGTTTTAATTCAAGGAACGTCAGCATGGTGCCAGACGCAAAGGTAGGCAAACTCAAAGCAAAGAAAATATTGAATTGTGTTCACTTTCTACATGTATTCAAATATATGTGGCAATCGCTTTAATGTGACCAACGTGCCAAAAACAAACGATTGTAGGCATCCATGGCCCATGCACTTGGCAACATCAGGCGACCAAATGCAGGTGCAAGCAATTTAGCTGAAAATGGTAAGTAACATGTTATAAAATTGCATAAATTACATTTAATATGTCTGTACCAAGAGTCTGGCCAGTTTGAAAACAATGAAGCCCAGCAGTCGACCATTGCTCAACGCTAATTCCTTGTTTCCATTTGCAAAATGAAATATGAAATATGAATAGATGTGGATAATTATTCGAGTAGCCACATGGCCGAAAGCGAGGCGGAGCAGTATGGGGCAGTTTCAATTGCCCCGTATTTGGGTACAGACACCAAGTATATGGCGACAAACGCTACAAACAGCTACGTTCGTACAACGAGCGGGAATTCATCAGCATTGGTTGCAGAAAAACCGCTGCATGTGGCAAACACAGACAGCACTTTGAGTCATGCCCTTGTATCAAGCCTCCAAGCCGCCACAGGCACTTCTGACTTGCACGCCATGATACGGGCGAATAGGTTGCCTGCGGACTTTTCCGAGTTTACTCAGTATACTAGTTTAGCCCCCGCGTCAAGTATTCATGCATTGGGCAGAGGGTTTGGATTGAGTCCAGTCAGTGCAGCGACCACGGTTGCCACTGCCGCCGCCAGTGCTGCAAGCGCCGATTTGGCCCCTGCAAGCACGTCGACTACGGCCGCCACGTGTAATAACACAGAAACGAGCGCATCAGAAGCTCATATGATAGGAGATTCGCCGTTTGGCAATATTCTTGCACCGCATTTTTATCAGACATTGCAGCTTGCCTCCAATATGGAGAACTTTCCGACTCTCGACAATTTAGCAAGCGCGTCGTTCCAATCGCTCGGACATTACCCGTACCGGAACCAGCAGAATCAACAGAATCAGCAGCAAGTGCAAGAACAAGCACATTTGGGTACGGACAAGCAAAGTGCGGGACAAATTTCTAGTCTCATGTTTGATATTCCAGCGTTGAGCAACGGCAATGCGGATGTAACACAGTCGGGGCCGTTGTCAGCGCCTGTGGTGTCGGCGATGAATGCGGGAAATTACCCGCTGGCGTTGGACCCGATGCATTTGCAAGGTTCAGGATCGTTTGGGGGGTTTGGCAGGCAAAGTGTGGACAGAACAGGTCATGGCGTTGGTACAGACAACGTGGCCCTGGGAATGTCTGGCACAGGATCCGGAATGACGAGCAGCCAACTGTCAATTCACGGCCTGGCAGGGACCAACAACGCAGGGTTCATTTCTAGCCCGCTGAGCACACCGCTCAGCATCCCAAACTCTATGCAGCCAACTCAACCTCTACACACAAACATGCCCCTGATTCCGCCAGCCCGGCCATACAACATGATGTTCGGAATGCCCGCCCTGCCCGACGCGCCCATGTACGACGACCGCATGCACGGCAGCTGGCTGCGTATCCGACAGCCCATCGACTACGTCGCGCCTCTAAAAAAGCCAATGAACTCATTTCTTCTGTACTCTGCCGAACGTCGAGTGCAGCTGCGGCAAACGCATCCTGACTTGAACACCACGCAGCAGAGCACGATATTGGCGCGCGAGTGGGCGACGCTGGCCGAAGACGAAAAAGAACGGTACCGCGCCGAAGCCAAGCAACTACGAGACGACTATAATGCACGGAGGGCTGAGCTGAGCCTAAAGCTGCAGCAGCAGCTGAACCAGCAGCATATTGGGATGATGGGCCAGTCGTTGCAAAGCGCAGTGCACGGAGATTTGCTGAGCCAGTCTGTCATGGACGGGCATGGACCGTTGCATGCGTCGTTTGGAATGCACCAGCCGTTTAATACGGGGCTGCCCATGGCGCATTCGCAGTTTCCGCAGCTGCCGGTGGGCGGGCAGAAACAAGACGAGTCGTATGTGCATGTGCCAACGTCGATGAGCGGACAGTTGTCGTTCGACCCTGCGTTGGCGTTGGATCAAAGTGCAAACCACGTGCAGCCGCTCACCGCCGGTCGCAACACGCCGCAGACCCTGGATATCGGCGCGCCTGGCTTCTTGCCAAACATCTACGACAGACGAGGTACGTAACCATTGGCTTGAACATGTGTAAATGGAGTTTTTGTGGATGATTACTAAACTGTGTGCTTTGTTTTGTAGATACCAAATGGCAGGACCTGGTGGCCAATACTGAGCTTCGACCAAACACTGCGCCGTCGTACGGGGCGTTGCGGCCAGCATCGAGCATGTCGCAACATGCATATGAGTACCAGCGGCAGCCAGCGTACAAGCAGCCAGCGTACGACGACCACGACGTGCTAACCACAAACATGCTAACCACAAGCAACTTGTTCGACAACCCATTCGACACCGCCATACAAACCCCTCTCGACGCACCAGATGCCAAATTCACGCACTCGTCCGTGAACCTCTCCGACTTGCGCACAAACCCTCTCGACTACGACTCGCAAAATATCGGACTCCCAAACATGAACACAGCCTCTGACATTTATGGCGAGCGGCACATGGGCCCCTCTAGCAAAGCAAGCAGCGCCGGAGCCAGCACAAAACGAACCCACATGTCACCCCCTCCCAAACGCGCTCGTAAGAAGAGCAAGAAAGATCCAAGTGCGCCTAAACACCCAATGTCTGCGTTTCTATATTATTTGACGTCAGAGCGGCCCCGACTGGCCGACCAACTGGGCGATATGAGCATCGGCCAACAAACAAAGATTATTGCAAAGTACTGGAAAGCATTGGACGAAAATGACCGGGCGCCGTGGGAAAAACTCGCCAAACACGACAAAGACCGGTACGCGCGTGAGCGTCGAGAGTACCAGGGCGAGACACGGCGGTCAGTAAACACACTAAACTAGTTATCATTCCATTTATTTATCACAAAAACATACAAAACATTTGCAGTTTAATGTATATTAGTTTTATCTAAGGGATTAGTCGTCGGGGTTGACGATGTAAAAGCGTTGGTTCTGGGACCACACAGTGTTGATATCAATAGAGTCGCGCAGCGGCTGTGATGGCTGGGCAAATGGAGCACTTGGACGGCGCAGTGTCTGCGAGTGATCAACAATCGGCATCATCTCATGGCCACCGTCTGCGGGTATCGGCGGCACGTCACTAAGCTCGTCGAACCGGTACCGAGCAGCCGCTGCCGCCGGTTCGGGCAACAGTGTGAGCCGACTGCCAATTATACGCGGCAACATGTCTGAAATATGCGTAGATTTTTGCCGCACATCGCTGTGAGACGTTGTAGGTCGCGACCAGCTCGACGGCTCGTGTGTGTCACTTGACGTGTTGCGCAGGGGAGATGGATCGCGGTTGCGTAGGCCTGCGGGCAGCTCGATGTCGTCGAGATGGGTGCGTCGGCTGAGGTGGGATGCGGTTGGCTTTTCAGTATGTCCGTAGCTCATAAAGTCGAGGTCCATGCTGGAGTCGCGGCTGACGTCGAATGCCAGCTGGATGCTCGAGGCGTCGTCGGTCATGGGCGTTTGGGCAGAGGTGCCAATGCTGGGGCTAGCGCCGTAGCTGAGACTGGATTTGTGGTTGGCACTGGGCTTGTGACTAGCATAAGGACCAGAACTGACATTGAGATCAAATCTGGAATCAAGGCCAGATCCGGCCTTGAGACCAGAGCTGACATCGATTCCAGAACTGATGGTCGGGCTGAGCTTAAGACTGGGTGGTCCCATCGGCCGCAACATCTGCTCCGTCGCATCTTCCTTCTTGCTGCGCCGCCGCCGCGACGTAAGCCGAACTGTGAGCTTCCGCCCAAAGCTACGCAAATCAGCAACCGGCAACATATTGTCCGACTCGTCTTTTCCAAGCCGTGGATGCTTATTGTAGTAATGAGTACACCCAATGTACAACATAATCAACAACACCAGCAGCCCCACCGCTGACGCTACAAGCAGCCCAAATATTGTGCCGCCTGTCACATGTTGGCTCTTGAACAGCACCGTCAGCTTGGCCCGTCCCGGTTCGTACTGATCAACAAATTGCCACGACGTGGTGTCAAGAATGTAGATACCATAGTCAGAGTCGTTGCCTATTGCTGCACGTCCAAATGTCAGGATCATGTATGGTCCAGCTTGGGCAGCGGCGTGTGCGTACCGAGCAGCCGGAGCCCCAGTAACATTGGGTCGCGACCATGTCCATGTATCGGTGTTGAGCACTGCCACGTCGGCCAGCGCCGTGGAGTTGGAATCAGTACCGCCGTGCACAACAATCATAGTGTCGTTGACAACTGTGGCGACGTGATTCCGCCGTGCCTGTGGAACCTTTCCGGTTGCTGTGCGCTGCGTCCACGCTTGTTGCGGTGCATCATATACAAGTAGCGTCTTCATGTCGACCAGTTTGTCGCCGATTGCGCCGCCCAGCACCACCATTTTCGTTCCGTTCGCGGCAGTCAGTGTGTGGCCGACGCGGGCTGTTACGCCGACCGGCAGCGTGTTGTTGGCCCACGTCATCAGCAACTCAGCGCCGTCGCCATTGGTTTTGGTGCGTCTGTTCAGCATGGCTACCGAGGCAGATCCATTTTTGCCGTCTTTGTCTGTGTCTTTATCGTCATCTTTGTCTGTGTCTTTAGCGTCATCTTTGTCATCGGTATCGTCTGTTGAGGTTGTTGTGGGCTTTGGTGAGGATGATGGCTTTGAAGACGAAGAGCTAGTTGTGCTGCTGCTGCTAGAACTGCTAGAGCTACTAGAGCTACTAGAACTGCTGCTACTTGTCGCTTTGGAACTGCTGCTGCTGCTTGTCAACTTGGAACTGCTGCTGCTTGTCGATTTGGAACTCGACTTGTCATCCTCATACTTACTAGACGCTGATGTCGCAGTTGATTTCGATGTGGAGGTAACAACCGAAAAGCCGCCGCCTGTCCCGCCCAACGAGTGCCTGCTCGGGTCACTAACCATGCGCAGTGTCGAATTAGACACCATGCCATCATCTCTCAATATTCCGCCATAAACAACCACATCTCCCGTCACCACATCCAGCCCTGCCGCATGCTCAACCAACGCTCTTGGAAACCCAGTGTCTGTCGGCGTGTTCCAAAACCCAATCTCCGCGCTAAACAAATGCACAGAACTCTCGATATCGTTCGACTCTCGTCCTCCAAACAACACGACCATATTTATAGTTGGATTAATGGTCGCCGTATGTGCTGTAATACGAGGGCCGTTGCGCGAGCATGTGTGAGTCCATGTGGCGCTGCTTGTGCTGAGTTTTGTAGACAAGTCGAGCGACATGCATGGCGAGGCAAAGTCTGTGTCCGAATGTTGTCCGCCGAATACGTAGAGCGTTTGGTCGGCGATTACCGAAGCGTGCGAATACCGTAGCCGCGCTCCGTTCGCATATGTGGGTATGTCGGTTGCTGCGTATGTTGATAACGCCAAACACGCAAACAGAGTGAGTGCTCGTGCGTGACCTGCACGCACACCGTGGCCTCTACGACCATACATTAAGCAAACACTGCGTTTACGTCCACTATTCTTTTGCTCAAACAGCCCCACTCTTTATAATAAACAGACAAGGGCTAACAGAGAATAAAGTGGGCCTGAGAAATGTGCGCAAAATATTAAAAACCAAACTATGCAAGAAAAATAAGAAATACAACTTGAAAAAAAAGAGAGAAGAGGCGTGGAAACCAGGGAACAACGCATTCACGCAAAATTACCAATTATTGAAAAATCTCGGATCATTCTCTGCTGCTTGCCAAGAACGAGTGACGCTGAGATGGGGGAGCTGTGTAAAGATTGGGCGTTTCTGCACTGTGATTCGCACACATGTATGAATAACATGGGTGCAGCGAAATCAAGAAGCCATGGGGCATCATTAGGCCGCGTGTAGTACGCAAACAAATGGGCTCAGCTGTTTCGGTCCAAGACCAGACCAGATAAACACACATGCGCGTGCAACGTGGTGCGATATAAATAGCATGTTAATAAATGCAAACAAAAAAGATTTAATCTAGATTTGTGTTTGCCAGCTGTTCCTCAACCGCCTTAACCTCAGCCCCAGCCTCAGCCTTAGCCTCAGCATCGACTGCGTCCGGGCGCTTGTTGTGCTTCTTCTTCTGCTTGACCGCCTTGGGCTTGGCCGCCGGCGGCGGATACGCCTCGAGCAAAAGCTGCTGCATCTCTGCGCTCTCGAAATGCTCACGAATCGGGTCCAACAACGTGTTAATCGCCGCCGCCACACTGCTCTTCAAATCTCCCGGATGCACCTTCTCCTCAGCAAAATCGCTCTCCAAACTCGCGTAGTCTGTGTACACCGTGTTGCCACCGTACTGTTCGGGACGCAGCACCACAAACTCGGCGTGACCCGTACGAAGCTCGCTCGTCGGGAACAACACGTTCTTGGCAAACGCAAGCACGCCGTTGCCCTCGATAACTCCGAGTTCGCAATACGCCTTTTTGATCTTGTTCTGCACTTCTTTCTTGGTGTCCAAAAGATCGATCTTCGAGTTAGGGTCGGACGCCGACATTTTGCTTCCATTGAGGCCCGGCACCATAGAGTTCATCAAATGGATGCGCTTCGAGTAGCCGAGCATTGGCAAGTACTTTTCGGCAAACGTAAAGATCTTGCGCTGGTCGATGCCGCCAAACTGCGCATCCACGCCCAAGTACTCCTCATCTAGTGCCTGCATACCGGGGTACAACAATCCGGACAGTGCCGGCGACGCTACTTGCTTGACCACCTCCGAGCCCGCCTTTTTCGCATCATGCTCCGTCACCAACGCTGCCAGCTTATAATTGTCCATCGAAAACTCCCGCGACAACTCGTACGAGCTGCCCACCACAAACTCAAGCTTCTCAAGCGGAACGCCCAACGACCGCAAAATGCTCTTCACGACTTGCTCATAGTACTTTGTCCGTGCCTGCACCAACTCGATTGGCGCCTTCATGTTGTCCAAGAATGCGTGGATGTCGGCCAGCAGGATCTTTACGTGGCAGCCGGCTTGCAAGTAGTCAGCCAGCTTCACCATGGGCACAAAGTACGCAATGTGCACACGACCGGTGGGCGCCGTGCCCCAGTACAGCTTGATGTCGCGCTCGGCTAGCGTTGCTTTCAGTTGGTCCGCTCCCAACACCTCGCCGAGGTTGCGCGTAATCAGCTCGAACTTTTGCTCTGGTGTCTGTACCATTTGCCCAATTGTAATAATGAAAAGCGAATAATTCGACGTGTGAAAAGCAGTGTTTTGGATTTACGCTAAACCACAATATTGAGACTGCTGGAAAAACACGTTCTGGTGAGTCACACCGATAGGCACGAAATTGCTCGAAATGGCTCGCTCCCCCGAGCCGCTTACTTTTACATTTAGATTCCCACGCAGCGTTAGCCATTTAGAAGCTTTGGTTTCGATAGCTTTGTTCGATCGACCCGTTTAATATAGTCTGTATACAGCAATAGCATGCGCTGAACTAAGTCAGTCTATAACAAACTGACACTGCAATTGGACCATGCCATGCGCACAATAACATAAACATTTCATGCATGCCAGCTGCATTAAACTTTTGCAAACATCCCTTGTGGTGTAGAAATCTCTGAACATTAGAATAAAGGAGACAAAAAGAAAGAAAAATTAGAAGCAAGCAGCAACCAGAGCAAGCGCACCAACAACGGTCACGACCGTCGTGTGGGCGGCACCCGACGACGTATGCGTCGACTTGTGGTCACTCTCGCCATCCGACTCATCACTGTCCTCATCAGACGAGTCCTCAACCGTCTCAAGACTGCAGTCAATGTTATCGGCGGCCGACAACGCCTTCTCGGCCTCATCGCACGACAGCTTGCCCTTTCCCGAAAGATTGACCTGACCGTCAACAGTCTTGAGGGCCGGGAACGTAATGTTGTCAAAGCTGCCCATCAGCACGATGCTTCCCGGAATCGTGCTCAGCTTCGGGAACGTCTGCTTGGTAATCGACTTGAAGTTTGTGTTGTTCACAACGTTCAGCGACGAACCAATCTCCTCGAGCTTGGGGAACGAAATAGCCTGGAACGCATTGTCGTTAAGAGTGATAGACTTTTCGGCCGTGGCAAATGCTGGCAACGACAGGTTCTTGAACGTGTTGGTGTACAGCGAAAAGTCATCGCTCACAGCGCTCAGCTTGCTGATGTCAAGCGTCGCTGCGTCGGCAAACGACGCGTTGCCGCCCACTTGCGTCAGCGACGAGAACGTCACATTTGCGCCCTTGCCGTTGTTGGCAATGTTGATGTAGCCCTTTGTCTCCTTCACCGAGCTAAAGTCCAGCGCCTTGAGCTCCGTGTTCGACAGAATCTCAATGTTACCGGGGTTCGAGTCCGTGAACGCGCCCAGCGTCGTCACGTGCGTGCTGATGATCTGGAAGTTGTTCGTCGACGAGATGTTGCGGTACGTCAGCTCCTTCAAGTTCGGGTTGACAATGATCTGGAAGTCGTCCACGCTGTTCAGCTGCGGCACATCCACCTTGTACACGTTTGTGTTGTTCAGGATCTTCAGCGAGCCTGCCGACGTCAGCGCGCCCAGCGACACTGTCTGCAGGTCGTACATGTTCTGGATAACCAGCTGGCCGGTGATCTCCTTGACGCTGTCAATGTTGATTGCGCCCAGACCGCTGACGCCGTCGATGATCACGTCGGCATCAAACTTTGAGCACGCATTGACCGTGGAAATATCGGTCTGGCTCTTGACCTTGACGTCCTTGTTACAGGCACCTACATGAACAACAATGTTAGTCGCTTTGCAAGAAAATAAAGCATGTGGCTTTAAGCGCCTGCATTCACGCCCGGCTATCACAATGAATGCCACAAGCGCACAATAACCAGGCGCCGATTCATGCGCTTGCCATGTCGCAAAAAGAGAGAAAAAAACTTACCAGCAGCAAGTGCGGCGATAGCAGTGAACGCAAGAATGCACTTCATGGTTCAATAGATTTTGGCAAAAAAAAGTACACGGACTCTATAAAATCCAGCAAAGTTGTATTAGTTGATAGGGTTCCTTTAATATGCAAGAAATAGAGAAGCGTGATATTGCGTCCAGTTGGTGTGCAAAGCAAACCCATTCCTTTGGACTTGATCATAACAGTAGAGTCAAAGCACGCAAACGACATGGTTAATGCATTTTCTGTCTACTGCAATAAACCGCCAGCCCAAACGACAGCAAAGACCATGGACACCAAAATTGGTGTTTAAAACGGCCAAATACAGCTTAAAAACATTGGTTCTTACTTTGTGATAGGGAGCTCAGGAGAGACTTTTATTTGCTAAACGGCGAAAAGGAGGTTGTTTGGAATGCGGAAATTCGAGAAAAGGGTAAGAGAAATAAGGAGGTTGTGGCAAGAAAGAACGCCTGTTTTTTGTTCCGGCTCAGCACATCCATTTCAACTGAGCCATCAACAACAAAGCCAAAAATGTCCCCAAACTAAGATCACCGTGGGCCAATCACGCAAAGACCGCGGAGACCACTGACGGCTCGGGTGATCCACCTTACAGTGGCCAGTTTTTTGCCACAGTATGTACAATCCCAAACACGCGCATGGCAGAAAAAAGATGTGTATTAAAACTCCAGTATGAAGAGCAGTGTTACCCAGTGCCGGATGACGACACCAGCCCTGCACGAGTCTTCCAAATAAAAAATTAAGACTCAAGGTTGAACCCCAAGCCAAACTTGTTCTCGCCCTTAAAGTGGTCCATCTCGCCCGAAACAATGAACGAAAAGCCCGGAGCAAGTCTCTCCTCGAGCAGCACCGACACTTTGCCAAAGTTGTCCGCCATCGCGCGGAAAGTCGACGCTGCAAACTCGTACTTCATGCCGGCCGAGCAGCTGGCTTCACGCCGGTCCTGCGTAGGCACGTTGAGCATCACCAGCTCGGCGCCGGCCTCGCACTTGTCGGACACTTTGCGCCAATACGACGTGGTCAGCATGTTCGAGCCCTGCGTCTGCGCCGCCCACACGCGGTCCTCGCTCGGCTGGTACCGCATCGCCAGCGACAAACTCGTCTCCTGGATCTCCGCCATCGGACTCTGGTACAGCAGCTCGGCGCCCACGCTCAGCTTGCTCGTCAGCGACTGCAAGTAGCTCGCCAAGTAAATGCCCGTGCCGTCCACCGGCGACGCATTGATCGCCTTCACGTTGGCCGTGTAGTCAGCCCCCGTGTACTCGCCCTCCACCTGCAGCATCGACTGCGAGTCGTTCTTCATCACCTGCGCCTGCGCCTTGAACTGCAACTGCTTCGTGAACCCATAGTTCATCCGCGCCTGCAAGTTAAAGTCCGTGTCCATCTTGCCGTGCATCATCGTGTGCTCGTCTGCGTACACACCCGCAAACTCATACGCCGACGGCTGCCCTGGCAGGCCCATCTGGAACGAGTGCATCACTTGGAAGTTTGGCGACAGAATCTTCGCCATGTCAGCGCGCCCGCCGTCAAACGTAAAGTTCGTCAGCATCGTCGTCTTGATCTCCTTGTGCAGCATCTCAAACTGCCCGGGGTTCGGCAGGTTCAGCCGCATGCGGTGCTGGTTCAGCGCCTTGTAGTAGTGCACCGGATTCCAGAACTTAAAGTGCAGCTCATCCTCCAGATCCACCGCCTTGATTTTCATGTCGTTCACTGCTGGAACAGCAATGCTTTCCGCCAGTGCGTGTGTCGGTGCTGCGTCTGCCATTGATCGTGTTTTCCGCTCTTATCTTTTTATATGCCGCAAAAAATCGAAATTCCTTACTCGCCACGCTACAATCTAGAACTCGCAACCGCTGGCAATTCTCCTACACTCTGTTTATGGCTGCTGCAAGCACGCATACTCGGTTAATGTTTAGTCGCTGGTTCGCCGAAAAAAACACTGTGCTGCATAATTTGTTGCAAATAAAAAATTTTCTCAAGCGATTCTGTTGAAATGATGCCTATTGTCTAGGCATTTCTTTCTTTCAGTACTACATACGTTCTACTCCGCACAGAAAGGTCAAGATAGAGTGTACAGAAATTGACAATGTATAGAGGAACAAAGACAAAGAAAGAGCAGAGTTATCATAAGCTGTCGCAGATATTTCGATTGATCATGATCGGTTAATCACTGTTTAATGTATCTTTGAACTTAGCCTTAAGAAAATTAGAGTGGGTGTATTTACACTTTACAAACACCTAGTTTCGTTAACTTTGTCTGTACAGTCAAAGAGCATAGCAGTATAACGTCTGAACATTGCCCGCCAAAGTTTCTATTTGGAATCGAGCATCAAAGTTTTACGAGTGAGATAACACTGTTTATTTATCACAATTCATTAAAAAATCACTTGATCGTTGGCAAAACGCGTCACCTATAATTCTGAAAGCAGGTTATTAGTAGCAGTGTATATCGGGTCACTCGCATCTTCATTTTAAATGAATGTTTTAGATTCAGTTAACTTTTTGATCTCATATCGGCCTTTTTTTTGCGTTGTTTAGGTGGCCATTCAACGAGCTAGGTTTAGAGAAATTGTTTCATCACATAAACATGTTATGCCTTGCAGGGGGGCATGTAGTTTACATTAAAACTTACCGAACAATCCAAACACTCTATCTCGACACAATAATACAAAGGAAAAATACACAAGATGAAGAGAGAAGAAAGACTCTCGAGTTTACTTAAAGCCAAGTTATCTTTGTTGATGCTGGAGAAAAATTTTCCAGATCAGCAAAACGAGAAGGATCAGTTCAGATCATAATGCGTGGACGACACACATTCGACTTCTTCAGGTGTACAAAGCGTCACTATCGAGTCGTCAAACCGGTTGGCCCGTATCCACGCGCTGGAGCGATCGAGAAACACGCGCATGTCTTTCCGGACTCTTTCACCGAAGCGCTCATCGGTGATTCGAGCAGCAAAGAACTCGCACATGCTTTCAATGGCCCGGATCACAGCCGGAAGTTGGCCAGCAGTGACACTAAACACCACGTGAGGATCCATGTTCCAATACCCGCCCACATGGCCCAGCGGCTGTCTTATGCGCGCAAGACATACGTTTGGCAGTTCTAACGTGTAATTAGCATTTTTGAGCGCCTCGGCTTTGTGCGCACGTGCCGGGTTGTCATGCAGTGTGCTGTACATGTCTGGCATGCCACACTGAGTACTCGCAAAATCCTCAATCATTTTTAATAAAAAAAGTATCTAGTCTTGAGAAAAGGGAGAGAAAAGGCAAGAGGCTGTCTAGATGGAGATAGACTCTGTGGTAGCACAACGTGCATTGACGCAATAAGCACGAGATGGATCTAGGCTAACTAGACATATTAGCGAGGCGAGTGTGCTCCTCGATATCCGTGGTGCAGTCCCACGGGAAGAACAACCAGCGGTCGGGCGTGGTGGCGGCCGGAAAGTAACGCTCCATAACATGCGCGGGCAACTCGCCAGCCTTTGGCTTATCCTTGTTGTACACCACAAACACGCCAATCTCAGTTCCCGACTCGCCTGGCTGCAACCCAGCCTTCAACTCCTGCTCTCTTATGTCCTTTTCAAGCTCGGCCACCGCATACACAAGCGTTGTACGACTGTCATCGACCTCATCGACAATCAAGATCTTGCGGCCCAGCAAACTGACCAGCGTGTCGTTGCCGCCAAAGTTCAGCCACTGTGTCTTGGCCACTTGCGTGCCCAGCGTCTCGGCGTCCATGCCTGGAAGCTGCTCGTACAGGGAAAGCCCGATGGCCTGAATCGGAATGTTGGCTCCGCTCTGTGCCTTGAGGAATGACCGTAGAATGCGGGCAGGAATAAACCCACCGCCGCCGATGGCAATCATCAGGTCGGGTGCATACGTTGACCCCAGACCGAACCGCGCCACTGCTCCATAGATCAAACTGTGGATCTGGTTGTACGAAATATGCAGCTTTGTGTCCATTGTGGCGCAAACTCTAGTTTAAATAACAACTATTATTACTGATAAGAATGCGAAAAGAAGATTGCGCTTTCTATCAAAAATTTTTAGAATTATTCTCCGCGCCCAGCTGGGACTGATGAGCAGCAGATCCAATCAAACGATTGCAAAACAACGAGCGAATGGCAGGACTGGTTCTACGCATGTGGAAGCTCTGGCACTGAAACTGACTAGTATCGTCAGCAAACAGCTAGGGCTAGCAATATCAGCGCCGTCATTTGCTCATATTTACAAATTGGGCTAAAATACGCTGCAAATATCTCTATAGAATATCAAGGAAAGGAAAACAGTGTTTATTTAGAAGAGATTGATTAGCTTAGTCCGAGTCCACGTATGTGTATAATCGCACGCACTATAGGTTTTCACCCGTGTTTGTCATCTCGTTCAGCCTATCTGTGACCTTTATCACATTGCACCGTACGACTCGGGCATCCAGCTTCAGCTGATCTATAAGAACTTTTGATGTCATTGGGTTCGAAAAATAGTGCATCAACCAGAACGACCCGTGCGTGTGATACTCCATATGGCGCCGCATCCGGTACGGCAGCGGCTGCTCCCGTCCAATGTTCACAAATCCGCGAACTGCACCTCCACGATCAAGCACCGTCAGCGCCGATTTCTTCAGCAGATCCTTCATCGACCCCTATAGTCAAGCAAAAAAGTGTATGTTGAGTTTAAGAACGCTAGTTTGTATTGGTTGTTGGGCTCTGATTCGTACCTGCGTCATTTTGGACCGCGAAATGCACACGAGCTCGTATAAAGGCATTTTCGCTTTGTCTATTCACTCCTCGCAAGCGCCTTGAATCGGCCAACAGTAAAATGTACAAATTAGCGCTGAATACAACAAAGTGTAGAAAAAAGTGTTGAATTTGGGTTTTTGTTTGAAACGAGATAAAATGTACCTAATCGCATGATTTCATGATCTGTTCAAACCGGTTTACTGGCCAATCTTGTCTATGGTAATCGGGTAGTCCGCATAAGTTTAACTAATCGCAATATTCAAGTCTAAACCACACTACTTTGTCTTTTTATGCGTTCTCGCTGTGTACGTTTTCGTGAAGAACTGCACAAACAGTACGATTAGTGGCAAAAGGTATCCTGTCATTACCCACAGCCAGATGCCCTGCGATGGCGTTTGACAGTTGGACATGCCAAAGTATACCAGAATACACGCCTGTCCAAACAGAAACTGACAGATTTGTAATGTTGTAAGGTACTGTTTGCCCGGCGGGTTGATTCCCACCACCGTCAGCGCATAGTACGTGTACATAATCGTATGAACTCCGGCGTTTTCCCACACTATAAATATGCTGGATGCAGACGAGTAGTAGTTGGCCAGATACATTACCAGGATAACACCGGCATGGTGGTAGATTTGTAGCATCGACGCTTGCCGGCCTTTAAGCAAAATAATCGCAGTGTCAAACAGTTCGTAGTACTTTGATAAGTAGAACAAGTAGTTGTGCTTGAACAGAACAGAGTTCCACAACAATCCGTCGATGTCGCACAAGCCAGCATGCCAGCCTTGAGTTGCAATCTTGTTCACAAATGCCGGGAACACTGCCCAGAACGCCCATGCCGAGTACACAGCCAGTACGGCGTTGTGCACAAACACAACCATGTTCATTGGTGTGAATCTTGACTTTTTGGCCTTGTCCAAAGACTTTTGGCTTGTTCCCGCTTGCTTGGCATGCTTGCTCTGTCGTGCGTTAAAGTAGAGCGACAAAAGTGTGTACGCCACTGACGTGAGCACCGGGACTTTCCATTGCATAAAAAATGGGTACCACTGACCAAGCGGTACATCGCTGAGTGACACATGGGTGCCAGCCGGCGGATCAATGCGATACATATCTCTAAACATATTGGCAGTACGGGTATCGATAGCAGCAAACAAAACTGACAAGTTATAAACAAAATTCTAGAATATAGGGCGGGAAAAAGAAAGGTGCAAATGCGAGCAAGCAGCACTAGTCCGCTTTTGTGTGAGCGGGGAGGGAGTGTCTTGACATCCCTCTCTTCCTATTCCCACCACAGTTCTGTCCCTTCTTTCTCCATGCAAAGAATGTGAGCTCTTCCAACAGAGCGGGTCTGCTTATTTTGAACTCGGTATACTGTTTTAGTAAATGATGGCCAATACTCTAAACCCATAGACGATCAAGAACAAATTATCACTTGGCTGCAACAGCAAGCTTTTTAAGCGTGTTCAAGAAAATGCCAGGCCAAACCCAGAGGGACAAGGAACTGGCCAATACAAAATGAGAAACACGTGGAGATTTCTCCACTCGCATAATGCAGGCGCGCGAACACCGATGGAAACAACGTGCTATGGAATTTTTGACTATATAATCGATTATAGTGAGCATGCGTTGCTAATTGGAAAGCCAAAAGCTCTAATTAAATTACGGAATTCCACATACTGTCAGGAATAAAACCCTCACAAGCGCAATAGCCGCCGTATTTTCAGCAGCGTGGGTATCTTTAGCTTTTAGTATACAGTCAAATCCGACAAAATAGCTACCAGGCGACTATTAAGAAAGGTGGCGCCTGTTTTTCTCAATATTGACAATCATATTGTTAGCGAGGCATACAATAACAGGTTGCTAACATCACCAATGTCCATGAGGGCGTAGGTTTATTGTTTACCAGGAACCATGGAATTTTAAAATCAAACAATAGTTAGCGTGATTGCGCACTCACAGCATCGTGTATGTTGGACCAGTTTGGCAAAGAGCTAGCGGTAATCCGAGATTGCGAGCATTTTTATTTACAAAGTAAAACAGATTGTCGACTATTTGTCAGCATTGCCGTAAATTGGAGCTGCGGCCTGCTCGGGTTTGACCCGCCGCACAACTGTCGGATTTGCGATTGGGGAGCACAATAAAACTCGCGAGTATAAAAGAACGTGGAGCACACTGTTTTGCACTTGTGTCGTTCACAAAAATATTTTAACACAAAACATAAACGCTTTTTCTCATAGCAAAAACATATTCACCATGGTTGAGGGCAAAATAAACGAGATTCACGGCTGGGCAGCAAAGCAGCCTGGGCTTAAGGTTGAGCCGTGGTCGTACACACCGCGTCCGGTCGGCGAGAACGACGTCGAGATCCAGATCGAGTACAGCGGTATCTGTGGTTCGGACTTGCACACAATCAAGGCTGATTGGGGAACTGCCCTGTACCCTCTAATTGTCGGCCATGAGATCGTTGGCAAGGTCATCACCAAGGGCGAGAAGGTTGCGCACCTCAACGAGGGCGACCTGGTCGGCGTTGGCGCGCAAGTCTTTGGCTGCCTCCAGGACGACTGCAACGCATGCAGCCGCGATCTGGATCCTCATTGCCCGAAAAAGGTATTCACGTACAACGCAAAGTACGCCGACGGCCAGCAAGCTCACGGTGGCTACGCTAACGCTGTGCGTGTCAATGCCAACTACGCCATCAAGATCCCCGCCAACATCGATCCGGTCTACGCTCCGCCGCTTATGTGCGCTGGTGCTACTGTGTTTGCTCCGATGCTCCGCAAGGGCGTCAAGAAGGGCGACAAGGTCGGCGTTGTCGGCATTGGCGGTCTCGGACATTTGGCCATCCAGTACGCTAGCGCTCTGGGTGCCGAAGTCTACGCGTTCTCGCACTCGCCTAACAAGCGCGATCAATGCCTCGAGCTGGGCGCCTCGCACTTTATCGACACATCAAACCAGGAAGATGTCGATTCTGTTAAGCGCACTCTCAACTACTTGTTTATCACGTCGAATTCGCAGTCGAACCAGTACAACGAGTACATCTCATGGATGGACTTTGAGGGCCAAATTGTGCTGCTTGCGATACCCAAGGGCCAGATGAGCTTTAAAGCTGGCGAGTTTATCCAGACTGAGGTTGCTATTACCGGGTCGCTGATCGGTGGCGTTAATGTGTTGAAGAAGACGCTAGAGTTCTCTGCCGAACACCAGATTTTGCCGACAATCGAACGCTTCCCCATGGAGAAGGTCAACGAGGCGCTTGAGCATGTTGACAGCGGCAAGGCCCGCTACCGGGTTGTCCTTGAGAACCCACAGTCTAGCAACCTCTAGTTGATTCTACTTTTTGTGTTGGTTTTACTAATTCTTTTCTTCGATTATTTGTAATATTGATTCAGACGCTGATCAAGTTCGATATTACAAATAAACAGATCAGTTTGTTGTGCTTGGTTTATCGTTTTTTGCTAAATAGCTTTCGAATTGAAACAAACTTATTATTTACACATTGTACACAGTTATGTCGGCGTGGTTGACAAATTCTACAGCCAAAGCAACCACACGAGCAGGTTTCTGGGCAGTACGACGACCTGTTGGCTGGCGCATTATCTTTTCAGCAACTATAAATGCACGCATTCGTTTGGCATCGACACTAGGTTTACAGAGGACACAAAGTGCTCGAACCGATCTATGTCGCCAAACATATTTTACATCTAACAGCGCTACCATTGCTGACCGCGCACTTGGCGGTGATAGCGCTACCGCGACCGACGTCCTAGTACACGCATTGCACAATAGCCCACCTATAAACGCTGGTGAAACTTTGAAACGCATTTCTGAGGCTCGATCTGTCAAAAGCGGCTCGTATTTACAGGCAATAATTGACACAATGTGCGAGGGTAGTGTATCCGCGGATAGCTCATCTCTGAAGTTTAAAACACATCTTATTAACTGCTCAGTCTGCGAGAGCCTAGTTTCTGCGATAACTACGATTCAACCATATGCCTATCACTCGCATATCAATTTTCGCGTGGTCGTACAGTTGCTTGGAATGGCAAAGCAACGCGAGTGGGACCTGGATTCGGATGTGCTCCAAGCAGCAGCAGTATATCTTGCAAGGTCCAGCTACAATGATCTGTGCAATAACTCTAGTCAAATTGTTGACATTACTAATCCAGAGTTACTACTGAATGTTGATCATTTATCGGCGAGCGAGATGTCTGCAAACCATGACGATGGACTGGTAGACATGTTGATGGGTGTTGTCCGTACGGTCTTTGAGCGTGATGCAAAGATTGTTGATCCGCTGTACTATTCGACCTTGATCGGTGCGATATGCGCATGGGACTATGCTGCACAGGCAGAGCAAATTCTCGAGATGGCGTGGAAGGCAAAGCCGGATTATATTGGCATTTCTGTCGCTTCTATGATGAGCATGTACTATCGACAGCAAAATAGTGCTAAAGCTAACGCATTATTTAGTCGATTCTCTGAGTTTTGGGCTCAACGGCGAAATAGCATTGGTGTCTTATCTGACGTTCCACGTCTTGGTGGTCAAGAATCGACGGAATTGCCTCATGGTCGGGACAGCAGCGCATTGGACTCAAGCACCCAACCAACGACCGCAAACAGACTGCAGGCGGTTCATACTAGCGCAGGAGGCCCATTTTGTCAGCGCGCACTAGAGTTAATTCGCGAGAAGCAAGTGGAAGAAGCGGCAGCTTTCATAGACAATGCCAAAAATGCGTGTAGAGTGGGCTTCAGCAAAGCGCACCTGGACCTGTTGGTTAAAGCTCTGCTTGAGCAACAGTGCCTTGACCAGGTATACACGCTGTGCATGAACGCATTACGTAATGGTCGCGGTGGTGGTGCTGGCAAGCTGGCGGCTCAGGAAAGCCAATTTTCCGAGGCTCCGTCGACACATGCGCTGAGTTGTGTGGTGGCTGAGCTTGGCGCAGTTGGTGATTGGGACCGCGTTTGGACGTTGATCAATAGCGCTTGGACTGAAGCTCGGACGGACCCAGATATCGAGTGTATGCAAAGGTTACTTGTGCTTGCGCTGGACAGCAAGGACTCTTGTCAGGCGGTAAAGCTGGCACATCGACTCTTGGCTATCATTTCTCGCAACCGGTTGGCTGCTAGTGCAATAACGGATGAATGGATTGCCAATATTCTTTGCACGGCGCTAAAGCTGACCAACGGCTTGGTACCGAGCAAGAGCCATCCATTTGTCGATATTACGCATGCGCTGGTGTTGATCGACGTTACGCCAAATGCATCTAAACTTGACGTGAGCGAGTCTCGAGTGATGCGGTGCGCTTATCGGCTGCTGGAGGGCAAATCGGTACCAGGCGCTACTGATATTATTGCTGAGCTAGATATGAAAATTGCCAATTCCTTGAGGAATGTAGCAAAGACTAGCGCGGGTTGTACCGATTATACAAACTACACTGACAGACGACAGCAGAAGTCGCAGTTACTAAATCGCTTGGTGGATGTCGGTTCGAGACAGCAAATACAGAGTGCTGCTCCTGAACCCTTAAAGATTGGCGCATCTTACTCGCAAATGAAGAGTTGGTATGTTGACATGTATGAGTGCGGCTTGGTTCCGCATTTGCCTCTTCTTCTCAAGATTCTTAGCCAGGCACAGAAGCAACATGATCACGAGTTTTGGGATACAGTTGTTTATGGACACCTTCCCGAGCTTTTGGAAAGGTTAAAGGTCACAACTCCAGAAGAGAAGCGAGAATCGGTACTCAAAAGCTATCAGCAGGAGGTTTGGTCGAGTGGCATTCGAGCACACGCGTTGCTGAACGAGATCGAGGAAGCAGTCGAGTGCTTTGGCCGTGTTATTGCAGCTGGTGGCTACCCAATAGCAGAAGCCTGCGCCGCACTGCTTGATGCGTTGGCATCTCAGAACACATCATTGCCTGTATTGGCGGCGGATCAAATCCCGGCCTCATCGGCGATCTGTGGCATGAAGCCAGCGTATTTGCCGCAAGGAGATTCGCCCTTGGACAAGTATATTATTGCCAAGTCGCCAAAACACCACAGGATGCTGGTGGCCGAGATGGGCCTCGCCATGCTCTATTCACTGTTGCAGCACAATAACTGGCCTGGTGTATATTTCTATTCTGTGCTAATTGCAGCATTGGTCCGTGCAAGGATGGTGGACGAGCTGCGACATATATTCGAGGTGGTGATGCCCGTCGCCATGCGCAAAGTACCAGCTCATCTTCGAGTATTCCGGGGATTCATGCCGTCGCCATTTACCTGGCTGATGGCGATACGGGGAGCGATCAAATGCGGCGATACGATGTTGGCAGACAAATGGTTTAGCGAGTACCGGATGAGCGCGATGCCGTTATTCCGCGAAGAATCGTCGGCGTATATTCGCTTCGAGTCCAAAAGGTTCTCAAAGCACAGCTTACTGGCTCAGCTGGCTCTTCCATATTATTCCATGTCGCACATACCTCGCCCCCGCACCAGCGACGGAGTGGTTCCTACGCCCTGGTACGATTTGCAACAGGTCGAACAGCAGCTAGAGATAGATCGACTGCGAGCGCTAGACAAGCTTCCCATGCCATTCACAGGGGCGGCAAAATTGCTCGCCATATTCACGCGAGTTGACGAGCACCGAAACGTGGACCGGGCTGAGGAGCTGGCTGATGAAATCAGTGCGCTATTCGTCGACACACATGCACCGCGTTATGTGCGACCGGTGAGCCACGTCGAGTTGGCTGGGTGCTGGAAATCGATGGTATTTGGATATATTTCTGCGATTAAGCAGCAGCAGCAGGAGCTGGTCGCAGGACTTGTAGAGCCGTCAAGCGTAAAAAGACTACAGGTGCGGTTGGCGTTCTGGTACCGCGAGTGGGCAGCAGCTTGCAACAAGGTTTCTCTAAGCAAGAATGATCAGCTGGGCAAAGCGATTCGACTGAGCAAAGCACATAGAGAGTTTGCCGAAGACGTTTGCCGGCGGCTAAACTTGCCAGTCAACTAAGTGCATTGGACTGTGTTTATTGTTGGTATTTATTAAACTTGTAACTTATGCGAAAAGTGAAATGGTCACAAACGTTGATGCAGTAGATCGGCTTAGTTTTACATCCAGCATACCCGTTTTGGTATCAAAGTTCCAGTCTGCTGAATCGCTAATATCGCGTCCTGATACTCGAACCTGAGACACAGATAGCGCGAGTGGACATGTGCTGCCTGCTGCTTCTGTGGCAGAGAATGCAAATGCAACATTGCAAGTGCCAGGAATAATCCGTGCTCTGATATTCCACTGGCGTTGTTTAGTATGAGCGTGCAACAAAGTTGGACTGTCAATACCCGACGACGAAGATAGCAGCACGCTATGAACATGTCGTTCTACTGTGGCAGCACCCATGTACTGACTAGTATCTCCTAAGCAAGCTGCATAGAGAACCGCACCAGACTCGGGTGAACGCAGGGATACCATCCGAGTCATCGTCAATGTATCACATTTCAATGGCAAAAGTGCAATTGCAAATAGTGACAGTGTGCTGGGCACAATATGTAGTCGATTGGTAGACCGTTGGTAAATAGCAAAATACTCACCAGAGCTAGGATGTGCGATGCCTGCTGTAGACAGCGTAAACGATGCACCCTGTATCCCGTTTTGACGCTCAATTGCAGTCGAGTACATGGAACACAGCGACATCGGTGTGACTGCCAGATCAGATGAAACGTTGAACAACGCAATCACTACAGAGTCGTTGCCAGGCACGACAATTGTGCTGACAAGTATTGCCGGTGCTTTAGTCATATCGGCGAATAAACAATCACTGTCAAGCAGAGGTTGCGCATGAGGGGCCATGTGCTCATTGATACCCAGATCGCACATGCTATCAGCTGTAAAGTCAGCAGCACGGCCTGTCATGTAAACAAGTCCACCGCTCACTATGCGTGCCACAGCATGGACATGGCTTTCGGCTCTTTGTGGCTGAAACATGTCCCAGTCGCCGATAAAATATTTACTCAAGCAACGACTCCATACAGTGTTTGTCATATTGCAGTTCAAGTGCCAGCCATGAGATGTGATAACGTCGGGAAAGTAGTCATCCGAGTTGCGAAACATCATGCGCTCGGCAGCAACGTCTTCAGTCGTGCATTGTTGCTGGAGCCGCATTGCTCGAGTAATTAGGTGTGGCGACTGTGCCATGCAATACACGATGCTGCCGCGACCAAAATACTTTAACGCAGCATGCTCCATTGCATTGTAATAGGCATCGTACATCTCGATAATGAGCTTGCGTGAGGCATCGCTCGATCGGCCATCGTAGCTGTCTAGCGACTCAAAGGCTGCTTGGTAGTCGACTTTGACAAAAGATACGCCTTGCTCGGACAGCCAAAAGTAAAAGCTGTCGTAGAATGCATGAACAGATTCGGGCGATATCAGCCAAACGTCTGACTCGCTTTTGACAACAGGGGTCCATTTTCGGTGGCATTTGACCAGTTTGTAGCGTTCGGCTAGCGGTCCAGCAGGATCAATCCCGCCCCAGTAGCCCCATAGCGTGTGCCAAACGCCTACTCGTTGAATTCCCAGCTTGGTCAATGAATCTGCAGTCTGCTTTAGCTGTCCTGGGAACTTTTCGCTATTCGCATATATGTCATGGAGTCGTCCATATCCGTCATATTTGTCGACCGTCTGCCATCCATCATCAATTAGCACCCACGCAAACGGCAACTCATCACGCTGATTTGCTGCATTGCGGATAGCTGATAGTGTCGATATCAGACCGTCGTGAGTGACATTCTGGTAAAAACCATTCCATGTGCAGTATCCTCGATTCCTGTCCAGCGAGCACGTATGGGCAGGCGCTGGCTCAGGCAGACTAGTGCTTCGGCCACGTAAAGGAGGAAGTGACTGTTGAACGCGGTGCATTGCATCTTGAATAGCAGTGTGCGGATCTAAATTAAAGCCAACTGCAACTCGCACAGACTCTGTACGTATGCGACTAACAGGCTGTAAACACAGATAGTTTGACGGTTGCACTGTAAGCACCGCCCCATGCGACGCTGTCGAGCCAAGCGAAAACGGCATTAGAGCTGCATACACTCCTGAGCTGAGCTCGACCAACAATATTACCACTTCAAACTTCCCAGTCTCGATAGAAGAGCTGCCATATTGAGGTATAATCCAAAAGTGGTCCTTGCGAACAAACGCCAGGTACCGCTCTACGGCGGCCATCTGACAAAGTATGTCGTTGTCGCTGCTTTGAGGCCGAATAATACACGACGCGCCTGAAGATGACGCGTGCCAAGAATCAGCTATATATCCTGGACTAGTCAACTCTGACTCGGCTGTTGGCTTGAGCATTGCCTTTAGCTGTTGCTGCCAGAAGCTAACCGGTGCCCTGGTCCGCGGTAACGGCCGATACACAATGACGCTGGCGTTGTGTTCAAACCCACTGACCCACTTCCAATCGACAAGGTGGCTGGACCGCCAGCGCACGGTAAACTCAAAGCGGTGCAAATGGGCAGGCAGAGCAGCAACATCAATGTCAAGCGAGAACTGAAGCATACTCGATGCGGACTCGAGCTGCTTCAGGTCGATGAATATGAGCTCTGGATGCGTATCATCTGATACGACATGTTCAAGCGGAATGCCTTGCCACTCGTCGTTATAAATGTTAGTCCATATCTCGACCTTGCCAGCTTCTGCGCATACCCGCTCGGCTAAACTGTAGGCAAAGTACACGCGGAATCTGACTTGCGGCTTGTGCACGCTGGTCAGTGTGCCCAACGGCGGATATACAAATATTTGCATCGTGCTCTAGAAGAGTGTAAAATACAATTGAAACGAGAAGAAAAAGACAGTTGACAATGGCCGAGAATGTCCAGCAACAGCAGCCTTGACGCACACAAGCATTAATTGCTATCGGTCTGATCCTGCCAAGCAGGAGCCACAGAGACCCTGCAGCACATTGTAGACCCGGCGGTCCCACGGGAGATATTGTTCTGGAGATTTTGGCGGCGCTGTTGCCGGAGTAGCTCCGTAGTTTGCCGAGATACCGCCAGGATACGCTAGCGGCTGGTACGTGCACAGCAGAGGCTGGCCTTCTGTGTAAAATAAGCTGCTAGACTCTGAGCGCGCGTCACTGTCTGAGCTATCGTTCTCTTGCTCGCTCTCAAGCATCGAGCCATAGTCAGGCGTGGGGGATACATCGCCGTTCGTGGTTTCATCAGCCTTCCTCCGCTCTTTGGCCGCGGCCAACTCAGCCTCAAGTCTGTGCACTCGCTCAGAGCGCTTGTCCTGCCAGCTGGCACTCGGGTAGAGGCGGGTGCTGGCGGGCGAAGCGATTGAAACGCTATTAAACGTCACAGGTGGCATAAACTCTCCACAGACCCTACTTATCAGTGCATCCAGTGCGAGCGTGCCAAGTAAAGCAGCAAAAAGAAATAAAGGTTGTCTTTTGATACAATGAAAAGTGTCAGCTTTGATATAGAAGAAATTAGAACTTTTTTCAATACACGTGTCCCTTGGTCTGACGTGGCAGAAGGCAAAATCTCATTCGTGGGGGGTCCAGCCAATAGAAACACGCAATGTCATAGATGGTTTGCATTCTTTATGGTGTATGCGTGGGGCGGGTTCTGCCTGTCCGGTTTGGCGTATTTAAGACGACGCCAGGCGCTTTGCCGTCTCTTTTCTTCCTGCTTCTGCTGTATTGGCGCTTATTTTTAATTCTTAAAGTTTCGTGTAGCTCTTTTAGTTTATCTTTTACTTGCTGCGCGTGAGCGATTATTGTTTAGCCCTAAAATGAAGAAGTTTAGCTTCTTCCTGACGCTGGCGCTGTTCCTGCTGGCGCTCTTTGCTACGGCGCCGTCGGTGCGTGGCGAGGAGGAGGAGTCCAAGGAGGACTATGGAACTGTTATTGGTATTGATCTGGGAACTACATACTCTTGCGTTGCCGTGCACAAGAACGGGCGTGTGGAGATTATTGCAAACGAGCAGGGTAGCCGTATTACTCCGTCGTGGGTTGGATTCACTGCTGATGGCGAGCGGCTGATCGGTGACGCGGCCAAGAACCAGGCGCCGAACAACCCCGAAAACACTATTTTCGACGCAAAGCGGATGATTGGACTGCGGTACAACGACAAGGAGGTGAAGCGGGACATGAAGACATGGCCGTTCAAGGTGATTGACAAGGATGGCAAGCCGACTTTCCGCGTAGACGTTAAGGGCGACAAGCGCAACTTCTCGCCCGAGGAGATCTCAGCCATGGTTTTGGGCAAGATGAAGGAGATCGCCGAGTCATACCTGAACACCAAGGTGACCCACGCCGTCGTGACGGTGCCCGCGTACTTTAACGATGCGCAGCGCCAGGCGACCAAGGACGCCGGTGCGATTGCTGGTCTGAACGTGCTGCGTATTGTCAACGAGCCGACCGCCGCTGCGATTGCGTACGGTCTGGACAAGAAGGGCAAGGAGCGTCACATTCTGGTGTACGATCTGGGAGGCGGAACTTTTGATGTCTCGCTGCTGGCCATTGACAACGGTATCTTTGAGGTGCTTGCGACATCGGGTGACACGCATCTCGGAGGCGAGGACTTTGACAACAAGGTTGTTGACCACTTTGTGCAGCTGTTCAAGAAGAAGACCGGCAAAGACGCACGCACTGACAAGAAGGCGATGGGCAAGTTCAAGCGCGAGGCCGAGAAGGCCAAGCGTACGTTGTCGTCGCAGATGTCGGTTCGTGTTGAAGTCGAGTCGCTTATGGAGGGCGAGGACTTTTCGGAGACGCTGACTCGTGCCAAGTTTGAGGAGCTGAACAACGCGCTGTTCAAGCGTACGCTCAAGCCGGTCAAGCAAGTTATGGAAGATGGTGGTATCTCGAAGAGCAAGATTGACGATATTGTGCTGGTCGGTGGTTCGACGCGCATTCCCAAGGTGCAGAAGCTGCTCGAGGACTTCTTTGATGGCAAGAAGCCAAACAAGGGCATCAACCCCGACGAGGCTGTTGCGTACGGCGCGGCTGTGCAGGCTGGTATTCTGACCGGTGCCGAGGGCACTGACGATGTGCTGCTGCTGGACGTCAACCCGCTAACGATGGGCATTGAGACCACAGGTGGTGTGATGACCAAGCTGATTCCGCGCAACACCCAGATCCCGACCAAGAAGTCGCAGATCTTCTCGACTGCTGCGGACAACCAGCAGACTGTTCTGATCCAAGTGTACGAGGGCGAGCGCTCGTTGACCAAGGACAACAACCGTCTGGGCAAGTTTGAGCTGACCAACATTCCTCCGGCCCCTCGCGGTGTGCCGCAGATCGAGGTTACGTTTGAGGTTGACGCCAACGGCATTTTGAAGGTCGGAGCTATTGACAAGGGCACCGGCAAGGGCGAGTCGATCACGATTACCAACAACAAGGGCCGTCTCAGCGACGAGGAGATTGAGCGCATGGTGCGTGAGGCTGAGGAGTTTGCCGACGAGGACCGTCTGCTCAAGGACCGCATCGATTCCAAGAACACGTTTGAGCAGTACTTGTACACGATCAAGAACCAGGTCACCGACAAGGAGCAGCTGGGCGGCAAGATCTCCAAGGACGACAAATCGTCGATCATGGATGCGATCAAGGAGGCCGAGAAGTGGCTCGAGGACAACGCAGCCGATGCCACCAAGGAGGACATTGACGAGCAGCGTGAGGAGCTTGAGTCGATTGTCAACCCCATTGTTTCAAAGTTGTACGGTAAGGACGCCAATAACGACGATGAGGACGATGATGATATTGAGCACGACGAGCTCTAAACTATTTTATCTTTCGGTGTTTGTTTTTAGCATAAATGCAATACAAAATTATCTAGCTGTGATTTAGTAGATTATGTATAATTGTGGAGATTTGAGTTAAACGGATTTTAGCTGTAGTTGGAAACTTCCATTGTGCGACACGTTTCTGCATTATGTGTACATCTGCATTCTGAATTTTGTTTAATGACATGGATTTTCAGCACTGCATGCAATTAAATTGACTGCAGACCAGGGCAGTTTGGCAATTTGCATACATCTGCTGCAAAAGTAAAGAGCTTAATATGGCAACACTGTTGGCTCGACATTCTATCTGCGAAACAATTGGCACAAGACCATATGTAAATCGGAAAGCCAGCCTGTTATTTATACTTGTGATATTTGTTTTTCCAAAACGACGTGTTGCAATATTTTGCTAATTGAAAAACAAGAGTCCAACCTGTACCAGTGCTTTCTAAAAACCAGATACGATTAACATACGACCAGGGGAAAAGAAACGGACTGGTGGCGCTACTGTGAAAAGGGGTATATAATAAGCAGTTTGGACCTTTTGTCTTTTTCTCTTTCTGACCACACACTTTATTTATTAAATGTCGTATCATATTCCACCGCCCGCCGGCACTCTTGTGTCGCTCGACGACGTGCCGCTTGGCCAGTGGTACTCGTTCTTTATGCAATGGCAAGTGCCCGTTTTTACATCGGTTGTGTACACGCTTTTGTCGTTCTACTTTAACGCACGACAGAGCAAGCAAGCCAAGCAAGCGGCAACTAGCCAAAAGCCTGTGGTCAAGGCCAAAAAGTCGCGTCTAACTCCCATGAACACTATTGTGTTTGTGCACAACGCCGTACTGGCCGTGTACTCTGCGTGGGCGTTTTGGGGCGTGTTCCCAGCATTCGTCAACAGCATTGCGCAAAAAGGCGTCCACGCAGGCTTGTGCGACATCGACGGATTGTTGTGGAACTCTGTTCTGTTCAAGCACAACTACTTGTTCTACTTGTCAAAGTACTACGAACTGTTCGACACTGCGATTATTTTGCTAAAGGGCAGACCGGCGTCTATTTTGCAAATCTATCATCACGCGGGAATCGTGGTGATTATGTACTTGGCCAACTATTATGCGCCAGCGGTTGCCATTTTTATGGTGTGGGAAAACGCCGGAGTTCACACAATTATGTACACGTATTATGCGCTGACGGTGGCAGGAATCAACCCGCCGGGCAAACAGTACCTTACAACATTACAAATCTGTCAGTTTCTGTTTGGACAAGCGTCTGTGCTGTTGTACTTTGTGCTGCCAAACTGCCAAACACAGGATCAGCGTATGTGGATGTGGGCGCTGACGTCGTATTTGTTGCCACTGATTGCGCTGTTTGCACAGTTTTTCGTTAAAACGTACCGCAAAGCGCCAGTGCGCAAGCAGAAAAAGGTTGAATAGAGAATTTAGTTGAGAATATTAAAAAGTTTATTTCTTGTTGCGTTTGGCGTTGTTGAGGGCACGTTGTGCTTTACGCGCATTGACAACAGTCTCCGACGAATCGCCCTTGGCCACGCGGTTCAGGATATCCATGTTCTTTGACTTTTCCGTTCCAGCGGCAGCCACCAGCGGATCAAACTTTCTTTTCAAGCCCTTGACTTTAGGCTCGCCCTTTAGTTTCTCGTCAAACTTGCCCATCGACGCCGTCGACCCCTTCGACATCACCAGCGCGTTCTGCAACTCGCGTTTGCGCATATCACGCGGGTTCAACCCCCTCTCCACAGCCATACGCTCCTCAGCATTGCGAGTCATCCGTCTCGTGTTCTTCTCAATCCTTTCCTTCTTCTCATCACGACGTTCCTGGTACATATCCGCATTAACATCGGCGTTGCCTGGCACTTCGATCAACCACGGCTTCTGATCATCGTTATTAACGCCCTTGTACCCGAACCTCGGTCTGTACTCGCCTGACGTCTCGTCAAACACCAGACGAGACTTTTTGCGTGACTCGATGCCTTTGAGCTTGGCAAACTTCTCCCACCGCGTCATTGGCTTTTCTTTGGGCAGTGGTTTCTCGCGCGGCAACGTGGTGGTGATTTTGGGGAGCATCGCATATACGCTGTCCTCGTCAACGGTGGTTGGCTGGCTAAACAGCTCGTTTACCAAAAGCTGGGCGCCTTCGCGAGACAGCTCGAGCAAATATGCGTCGCGCTTTTTGGGCCCGGCGTTTAGCTTGGACTCGTTGAGCATGTTGATGTCGAATGAGGAGAGGAGGCCCAAGTCGTGGTCGACGGGGATGAGACGGTCCACTTGCACGGACTTGAACCGGCTGGTGTGCTCGTCGAGTATTCCGCTAACGTCCATTGTAGTGTATTTTGTATAAAGCTAAAACAGAGTGAGGAGAAGTGCCTTGAAATTTTTTAGTAATGAAAAATTATCTTGATTGGGGGTTGTATTTGATTTTGATTGATCGATCAACACATGGGTTGAAATCAGTCAAAAATGAGCCGAAACAGATGTCTTGAAAGACATGGGCTGCAGTGCCGATCACGCCCATGTCTTCGTCCAGCCGTTTCTTTGGTTCGTATCAAGCTGTTTTTTTAACCTCAACTGCCCCGCCTGTCACGAGCTCTGCATAAGATGGAAAATCCCGGAGCATTAATTTGTTTGTTTGGCGCAACGCCTCTCGTATCAATCAATCAATTCTTGGCTTCTGCAAATAGACCGGGTCGGGAATCACACAATGAGTGCACATGAACTCGCACTAATTGTTTCTGTGGATGAAAATAAGCTGACGCTGTTGTTTTTGTCTGCGCAAACTTTTTATTTTATATCTTGTATTTTAAAGACTAGGGTTGTAATAACCTTGCGGCATATAGGGATCGACAATGACGTTGAAGCGGAGTTTGGGGGTGCTGTTGGCGTTGGTACCGTGGCTCGTGTGGGGACTGAGCAAGGAGCTCGTTATTAGCTACCACTCGTGCATAGCCGGCGAAGGATGCCATGTAATGAAACAAGTGTCGTTCCATGACTCGCATGTGCTGCTTCTAACATCGGCAAACTACCAACAAAAGCTGCAGGTAAGTATTAATGCCCAAACCACCAAGCTTTACACAAACTAATTCAGCAACCGCAATAGGGCCGGTTAATCAACATTGAAAGCTGTCCGCCCGAAGACACGGACAGTCCACATACGCAAAAGAAGCATAAGAACCAGCGCTCAATCGCCCTCGTGCAGTGCGGGTCCTGTCCGCTGTCCGACCTAATACATTCTGCGACTCGCCTCGGCGTGGGCGGGATTATCGTGGCCAACACAAACTCGTGCGGGCATCCAAAGGACTTGATCGAATCGACAACCAACGCCCGAGTGCCTGTTGCGTTTGTGGCAACCAAAGTGGCCAGCGCAATACACGAAATGCAAGCTATGGCGCACGAGCCACACGAGCGCCACGATGCGTTTGTGTATCTGAGTATCCGAGACAGCGGGGAGAGCCATGTGGTCAACCATATTTTGGCCTCAACACATATATTGATGGCCACAATGGTCGTCGTCGTGTTGCTCGTGTATTTGTCGCTGGCGTGTAGCGTGGGCTCGTTAAGGTATATACCAAGAGAAATAGCCCCAGACTTGTTTGGCACTCAGCCAGAGCCCGTCGACAAGCATGTATTGGAAAAGCTACCCCTGGTGCCCGTAGCTTGGGAAGTAGAAAGCGCGAGCGACGAAGAATCGCGGTGCGAAACACCCACCGACGTTGGCCAAACACGAGCGTGTTTGTTGCAACAGTTGGCCGGAATAATCGTGCGCAACGGCTCCAGTTCGTATTCGTTTACAGACGAAAAAACATGCGCTATCTGTCTGGACAGTTACGTGCGTAACGAGTCGCTTCGGTTACTTCCGTGCAAACACGCGTTTCATCGAAAGTGTATAGACGTATGGTTGTTGTCCGACCATATGACAGTGCATTGCCCGGTATGTAAGTCAAGCATAACGGACGGGCTGCGGCTTTTGGACAAGCACGGGTACGGCGATGTGCTTGATCTGATTTACGGCCGGCCGCACGAGTGTTTGCCAAAGAAAAGTACGGCGTGGTACTTTTATCGTGCTGTGAGGGACGGCATACGAAGGATGTGGAACAGAGAAAGTGTAAACTAGACATGTAGATAAACAGATTAAACATTTGTATAGGATCGGTGGTGCTTTGGATCGATAGCGTGTAATAAAGGACTGTCCCGAACTAAACTAAAGAAAGAAAAGACCATGGTTGGAGCCGCTCCTTCAAGTCGTTGGAAAACGAGTATATGCACAGCACTGACTGAATGCTGTAATCGATTAGCATCTGTATGCTAGATGCTTTGATTACTTAGCAATCAGCGAGCTATATGTCACATGGCAGGACAGGATCGTAACCCTCTGCTTTTCGTTTCCGGGTTGCTCGATTGAAAGAATAAATTGTTGAATGTCGTGGGTAGTTTTGAAGCGCAGTTTGGCCCGAGCCAACACACGCACGATGCGGCGGTACACGAGCTACGCAGAGCAGCTCAAAGCGCAGCTCTCGCAAGCACGCCGCCAATGCATGGACGACAATGACCGGTTCTCGAGCTCACACCTCTCCAGCCGCATGCAACCGACGAGCAAAGACATATTTCCCAACACCGAGCTCCGTCTCAGCAAAGTGCGAACCTACGGGTTCGACTACGACTACACACTCGCCCGCTACACCGACAAACTCCCATCAACCATCTACACAATGCTGCGCGACGTGCTCGTAACGCACATGCAGTACCCGCCAGCACTCCAAGCCCTTAAATACGACAACACGTTTGCTATCCGCGGCTTGTGCTATGACCGCGAGACCGGATGGCTGTTCAAACTGGACTCCAACTACAACATTGCTATGGACACAGTGCATTATGGGCGTGAGCCGTTGAGGGATTTGGAAGAAGTGTATTCGTTGCATAACGGCCCGCATGTATCGGCCGATTATTTCAAAACGCAGCTGAACCAGTTGAATGATATATATAGTGTGCCGGAAGCCACGTTGTTGGCGGATGTAATCCAGTATTTTTCGGAGCACAGTATTCCGTTTCATCCGCGGTACTTGGCCGAAGACATACGGACTGCTGGCGAGTATATACACAAGGGCGATGGAATAAGTATGAGCCCGTTGCACTCGACGATCGTTAATAACATTGAAAAGTATTTGGACCGGGCGCCGGAGATTTTGCAGATGCTGAGCACGTTGAAACGCGAGGGCAAACGGTTGTTCTTGCTGACAAACAGCGGATACTCGTATGTGGATGCCGGGCTTTCGTATATGTTTGGCACGAAAGCGTGGCGAGACGTGTTCGACGTGGTCGTCGTGGGCGCCCGTAAGCCAGGATGGTACCAGTCGCAACGGCCGTTCCGCCTAGTCCCAACATCGAGCTCGCACACGCAGCCGTGGGCGCCAGTCGAGCACTTTGAAGACGGCCAAGTATACGCGGGCGGCAATCTCGACTCGTTCACTCGAGCCACCGGGTACGCCGATCGCAACGTCATGTACTTTGGCGACCACATCTACTCCGACCTCCGCGACCCTTCCGTCCAGCGCGGATGGTTCACCGGCGCAATCGTCAGCGAGCTCAACCACGAGCTCCGCGTCATCCAACGCACATCGTACCGTCAACTCGTCTCGTATATGCAAGTAATCGAAAAACTATTGAAACACTCGCAGCAGCAAACACGCAGCTTGGAGTTTACGCAGATCACGGAAAGCGAGAAAGATGCGTTTAGACGCCAATTGGATGAGGGACGTGCAGAGCGACGCAGAGCACGGTGGCAGTTGCGTGATTGCTTCAACTCGAATTTTGGAAGTGTGTTTAGGACGGAAAAGTATCCCAGTCTGTTTGCCACAAAGATCAGGGCGTTTGCCAATGTGTATACGGCCGATGTGTCAAACTTGGGCGCGTATGCGTCGGATTTTGTGTTTTACCCGAAACGCATGACACAGGCGCACGAGACTCGCATGCCTGAGGTCGATGATCTACTGGACGAGTTGTTGCCATAGTGTTTAATAGACTTGATGCAAAAAGAAAGATTAGTGCTTTTTCTTGAACGCTGTGTGAGGAGTGGCAGGATGCTGCACAGTCTTGCGCTGCTGCTGCGCTAGCAGCCGCATCCAATGATACGAATACGAACTCATCGTCTGCTGATACGACATGCCGAATCTCGTCCGGTGCACCGGAAACGTCTCTTGGAACTGGCCCGGTAACAACGCCAGCGGATACTCGCCCCTCTCCTCCTTTTGCACCGAGTCTGTAAACGCCACTTGAGGATCCACCCGCATTTTGCCTGCTCTCCGCCACACGCTGCCCGAGTCTATGCGCTCCACGCGGGCTGTGGTTGGCTGCAAACTGGCCGGCACCTGCCGCACCCCCGTATGTGGGTCGATCCACGTGCATCCGTTGTCTTCCCGCCACATCCGAATCGACGCGTTGAACTCGCGGGCCATTTTGCCCGACGCGTATGCCATGGGGCCAAACTCTGTATCTGGCGTCTCCGAGCGGGTCTTTTGTTTCAGACGATTGGTGAGTGACGTGGCGTGCGGCCACGACGGCGTCATGCAACGGATGAGGGGCAGACCATCCACGAACCCGTGGTCTTCGGCAAACAAGGCGCGATGCGTGGTGACTGCAGACTCAAATGCTGCGTCAGCTGTTTCGGGGGCACGTGTTTTGCGGAACACAGGTTTGTGAGCCAGTTTAGATTCGTCAGGGTCGCTGTCCGCCGCGTCATTGTGCATCAGCTGCAACGGCCCCTGCGCCACGGTCAAGGCCGGCGTGTGCTGCAATGCATTGGCCATCGTCAGCCCCACCCTTACCGGCTGCTGCACCCGCTGTTGCGCTTCCAACTGCACCCAGCTGTTCATCATCCCGCCCGGACTTTTCGCCAACCGCACAGGCGTCTGCACATCACTCGAGCGCAACGGCGTCGTCCGCCGCGCCTTTCGAGTCGACCCCGGCGTCACGCCCGCTGCATGCGCGGCCATCACCGAATGGTAAACATTCATGTTCGCCACCACCGTTCCCTCAGGGTGCCGGGCTTCCCGACGACGACTTTCCTCCCAATAGTCGTCCACAACGTATTTTCCGTTCTTCACTATGCGGGCACCAAACTCACGAAACGCCGTTCGAGCGGTGATTAGAGCGATGGGCCTGAACCGCGTCACTTTCGGGATCATCATCCGGTCGGCCAGCAGGTCGCGCTCCTGCTGCGTAGTTTCGACGCGACGCATTCGTGGATGCTGCTTGAACAGCATGTACGAGTCTCGAGCGCCCATGTAGCGGCAGCAGTCCATTGTTAGCACGTACTGGCGCTGTGTGTTGCGCCGGAACGGAGACCGGAAGATCGGGCAGATAAACTCGCGCCCGTCTTGCAAGTACCCGTTGCTATCAATCTTCGTCTCGCCGTTTGTGTCTTTTTCGGCCTCGTCGTCGTCCGACGAGTCGTTGTCATTTGTTTGCCCATTATTTGGCTGCGGTGTGCGAGGTGTCTGCAAGTACTGCGAGCTCCCCAATGCCTGCAACGCGTCCACATCGCCCGACTCGGCCAGCCGCCGCTGCTCCAGTGTCTGCCGCGACGGACGCCCGCGCTTCCGGGGCGTTCCATTCATCTCTGCTTTCACCGGCGTGCCATTATCGTTTGCTGCACTTTGCTTCACCGGCGTACTCAACTCGTCCTGCGACTCTGTGTGTCTGCGCCGCTTCCCCGGCCCTTCTGCACGCGATCGAGTCGACCGCCCCGTCTCGTCATCCGCATTGTCCTCGTCCTCTGTAAGCTGGTTGTTGTCCACTTTGCTGCGAATTGACGCTGCTGCCTGCGACAACAAATTGGACACTGTTCGGACTTCCACGTCAGAGCTCTCTCCGTCAGAGCTATCTGCGTGCGGCGCACCAGATGCCTTGCTGTGTGCGCGTTGGCGCAGGCTCCGACGCTCGCGTCCAACGCCGCTCGCTGGTGTTGATATTGATGACAAGGGCGATGACGACTCTGACCACGCAACTGTCGTCTTGGCCCCACTGAGCTCTCCGTTTAGCTCACCAAGCTCGCCGTTCTGAGCCCGGCTGGCTGCTCGTCCCCGCCGCGTCGGCGTCTCCACCCCCGCCTGCTCGCTCTTCTTGGCACCCCGTGTACTACGCCGCATGGTCGGCATCTACGTGTTATCTCCCAGCGCAAAAGTTTTTGGTGTTGAGCCCAGGCAACAAGTGTGCTTGTGTGTCCTCGCTATAAACAACAAACTAATTCCAACCCCCTTTAACCAATCTCAAAAGACAAAAAAAAACTAGAGGCCGTTTGGCATATATCAAACACTGCCCACCCAAATTTAAACAGGCGAAAAAGAAAGAAATGGAGAAAACGCAGCCTTTATCAACCGGAATTAGAGAATAAAGCCCACTTGTCGCGTAGCAGAGCCTTTTTAAGTAAATAAAAAAAGAAACGTTGAACGCTATATAAGAGGGGCGAGAAACAACGAGCCTTTCATTCTGCGCCCATTTTTTTTGTGGAAAATCAGTGCCCTTCTTTTGTGGAGAGCTGTAGCCAATCACAAGCGTTGGAATCACTGCGAATGTAAAATAGCGAAGCATGTGGATATTCCATGCTCAATTGTTTGTGGTCTTCGTGTACAAAATGAGGCTGGTCTGTACAGTCCAGCTAAAGCACTGCAGTTAGTATCGAAACGACTAGTGGTTATATGCCTTGTTTGCTTTCTAAATAGTGACACTCTCATGGTCTTTCAGTTACTGGTCCATTGACTTGCACCTCCCGTGGCGCCTATTGTACCATCACTGTCACTTCTTTTGGCTAACCGTTCTTGTTGCCAAACAAACCACATGTTTAAGCTTGTTTCTTGGTTATTATTCAGTGTTGACACTATAAAACAGATGAATGTGAACTACGTGTTGTCCACGTTAATACCAGCCAACTCTGCACGACGCAACACACGGTACGCCCACTTAACCACGGGCATATCAATAGCCTTTCCATCCAAATCGAACGCGCCCTTTCCCGCCTCATAATGCGTGTGATACCCACTAACAATCCTTATGGCTCGGTCAACCGCCTCTTTTGGCGGGGCAAACCGTTCTTGCACAATATCGACCTGGCTCGGATGTATGACTTGTTTGCCAGTAAACCCCATTTCCGCGCCTTCCTTTGCCTCTTCCTCCAGTATTTGAGGGTTGCGAAAGTCCATCGTTACCATATCGATTGCTTGCAGTTTATATGCATGCGCGGTTGTAGCTACTACAGAGCGTGCATAGTATAGTTCTTGGCGGCTTGGTGTGCGGGTAATACCGGTGTCTGCGCAATAGTCTTCGGCAGCAAACAACAACGCATCAACAAAAGGATGCGCTTCCGCAATCTCTCGTACGTTGACCACGCCCTTTGCAGTCTCAATGCCCGCAATAACCCTCACCTCTTTCTTTGCCTCTTCAATAACCCGCACCACATCATGAACATCTTGAGCAGATTCTACTTTGGGCACCATGATCACATCAAGCTGTGTGGATTGCACAATCGTGGCCAAATCGTCGAGTCCTAGCCCCGACGCCAATGCATTAATCCGTACGCCGCGCTCACCAGCCGGAGATTCAGCAAGTGCTTGGAGGACGAGTGAGCGAGCGTGGGATTTGCGGTTGAAAGATACGCCATCTTCAAGGTCGAACATTATGCAGTCGGCTCGGGATGTGTGGGATTTGAGGATTTTGCGTTCGTCGCTGCATGGCACGTAGAAAACTGCTCGACGCAACCGCTCGTGCGACAAGTCGAGGCCGGGCAAAGGCGTCAGGGACGACACGTTTGACTTGTAGCGGGCACAAAGCGACAGTGGTCGCTTGAATAGCTGCGTGCGAAATAGCATCATCTTTAATTGCAATAATAGATAAAAAAGAAATAAAGAGAAACAAAATGCGTTATCCTGGCATCGTGGGAAAGAAGATTGAATGCGTTTATTGTAAACACTAAAGTTATGCCTGGACACTGCCACTCGGCATGCCAAAGCCCAACGGCTTTGTGATAAGCGCCGTCCGGTCGAACGCATTGCGGTTCTTGTGAGCCAAGATCTGGTAGCACGTCGACGACCCCTGGCGCGCAACAATAATCGACCACGCAAGGAAGATCTCCCACACGCGGAACCACCTCTTGCCGTACTTTTTCACAATCTTGTCCTTGTTCTGCATCCAGTTCTCGTACCAGCGGTCCAGGGTGGCCGAGTAGTGCACACCGATGGTCTCCGATGAACGCACCTCAAAGCCCGTCGCCTCGAGCTGCGCAACCACCCAGTTGAGGGGGCACGAGGCGTCGGCGCCCGGGAACACGTATTTAGCCATAAACAGCCCCCAGCTAAAGTCCTCGTACTGCCACGCGCCGCGCAGTCCGGCGATTTGCAAGTAAAAGAGTCCGTCGTCCTCGAGCATGTCGCGCACCTGCAGCAGGAACTCTTGGAACTTGCGCACGCCCACATGCTCGGCCATTTCCAAGCACGTGATGCGGTTGTACAAGGGACGGCGCGGAGTGTCGCGGTAGTCCATGCACAACAGCTGCGCAGAATCTGCGACGCCCCATGCTTTGGCGCGGTCATTTCCGAATGCAGTCTGGTTGCGGCCCAGAGTCACGCCGATCGACTGCGTGCCGTAGTTTTTGGCGGCATACGACACAAGCGTGCCCCATCCACAGCCCAGGTCCAAGTGCCGGTCTCCTTTGCGCATCTGCACGCGCTCACACACGTCGCGCAGCTTGTTGTCTTGCAGCTCTTCCAGCGTCTCGCGCTTCGACTCATCGCCGACCAATCCCGATGTATAGACCATGCGGTCGCCCAAGAACGCGGCGTAAAAGTCATCTCCCCGGTCATAGTGGTCGCGCACCTGCGTCTCGTCTTGCTTCTTCGAGTGCACAAGCAGTTCAGGAATCCACTGGAAAACGAAAAACTTGGCCACGTTGTACGTAATCGGGAAGAACGCCCAGTCGTACCGCTTCTCAAAGATCTCGAGCGCATCACCGGTCAAATCAATGTCGCCGTCAAAGTAGCGTTCGTAGAACATTTCCATGGGCATTTTCGTGCATCCGTGGTACATGGCCTTGAGTTCCTTGTCCAAAATAGTCATGTACGACTCGATCGGCTGGTTCGGCAGGGCGCCGATCTGGTCGGTCGGCGTACGCACTATCCACGAGTGCGCAACCAAGCACAGCGCGCCCACCGGCAGCGCCAACAGAGCAGTGACAATAACATAAGTGAGGGCAGAGAACCCAAAGACGTGCTTGAGCGCAAACGGCACGATGAGCACAGCTGCGTACAACGCGTATGAGCTGAACTCTCGAGCGCCGCCGCACTCGCGCAGCAGCGTAGGCGCGGCAAACGACGGCGACGAAAACGGCGCGCGTTTGCTATCCGATGGCATCCTGGCACGAGAAAATTTTTATCAAAAGCAGAAGAGAAAGAGTGTTGCTTCGCCGTCGTGGGTGCAACAAACATATTGTTGCATACAATCATTGTCGTTTGGGTTGATCCCAGTCCCTCGTCCTGCATGCGTGGCCCAATCATATGGAAGAGCCCGCCAGTCCGTGTGGGCCGATAAACACATGTGGCGAATGAGCGACGTCTGTGCCCGGTTCTGAGGCATATGTGCCCTCTGGCCCGCGCATATAGTCTATGCGTGTACCTTGAGCTTCCACGCGAGCTTCGAGAACAAACGATTGCAGCACAAGAGACTGCCACCGTGGAATCATCGCGTCGTGATAGTCCGTGCCGCTTGCCCTAAACACCCGCACGTGCTTGTCCCTCGCCATCTGCCGCAGCGTATGCGCAACCACACACACGCTATCCATCGCATTACAAGATGCTGCCAGCGTGTCAACCACCAACTGTTGTTGCCGGAACCACGGCGTTGCGCGCTTGACTTTGAGCTTCATGTGGGATAGCTCTCGTCTATCGCCCATATGCGAGCCGACCGAGTCGACAATGACCATAGCATTGTGTATACCGTGTTCGTGCGCGTATTTTGGCAGCATGGCAAGGGTGGCGACTAGTTCGACCGTGCGCAGCGGCCGGAACACATGAATGCGGTGCAGTGATTGAGCACCTGCTAGGTGAGCGAGCAAGTGTAGATCGAGTGTTCCGTCCATGTCGATATACAGAACGTGGCTGGCTTGCGCCCAGGTTGCACATATGCGATGCAGCGTGTGTGTTTTGCCGCTGCCAGACACTCCGGCGAGTTCGATTACGCGCCGTGTTTTGTGCTTGCGGGGCAGCGTCTGGTCGATAGCTTCGATTCCTGTGTGTATGCTAGCATCTGGCTCTATGCTAGCACTCGACTCTGTGCTTACGCCTGCTGCGGCTACGCTCCGTCCGCTCTCGCTGCGGATCTGTCCTAATAACTTTTCAATATCGGAAATCATTTACAAGAGCAAAAATGCGTCTCTCTTTTCTGATCAATACTTTTTTATTTATCTAGAGATTTGAAAATGTGGAAGGTGCTGCGGTGCACCAGCGTACCGCGTTTAGTGCGGCCCCTGTCAATTGCACAAACAGCCGTACCACGCAGTTCAAAGCTTGCTCTAAACACAAATGTACCACGCATATCGAAGCGCACACTAAACACAACAGCCCAGACAATTGACGCTCTGGACGAACAAGCAACGGCAATTGTGACGCGCACCAAACGGGGAGTGACCAAGCGACAGATAGCCGACATCATCCAGCAATGCTCGACTATATGCGAGCAAGGCGTGGACACTGCGCATACCCGCCAGCTGTGCGCAATCGCCGATCGCCTGGCGCTGCACAACAACAAATCAGGCTCGACGGATATAAACATCCTGGCCGCATACGCCAACCTGTACGCCCAGCTCGGACGCCCGGACATCGTGCAACACGCGATGAAGCGAAAGAACACTGCGTGGTCGCGCCTGCCATTGCGCATGCACGCAACACAGCAGTTGGCGCTTTTGCGGTTCCATGCAAACACAAACCTGCTGGCTCGTACAGACGAACACGGCGATGCATCTCGAATTGAGCAGCGGCTGATGTGGGCGACGGTGCGAAGCATGGTCGATGCGCAAGGAGGACGCGAGCGTGTGCAGCGGTGGATTGCTCGCACAATGGTTATGTGCTCGTGCGCGGTGTTTGCATGGCTCGGGTACAAATGGGTGCAAGTCAGCTCACGGCTTGTGGCACCGGAAGGAAGCGGAATTGCTCGCCGTGCTGTAGGTGTGACTGCTTCTGTTGCATTGGCGGTGGTGAGTGCTCGTTTGGCGATGCGGTACACGTTTGTCGGCAAAATGATGGCCCACGACAACAGCTCGGCTCTGTGGGCGCGCGGGCTGCGCACCGGTTCGGCTGAGCTGACACGTGCGGACGAACGCCATGTGTTACGGCTGCTGTGGCGGGCGTTCCCGGCGGCGCCGTTTGACCGCGCCGTCGACGAGATCAACACGGTGCTGGGACGCGTTCCAGGCGAGATGCCGCGTATGCGCTGGCATGTGCGTGCGGCGCTGCAGTGGTCGCTGTTCGTGCGGCGTCTGGGCATTATTGAAGCGCCGATGCTGGGCGACCACGGCGTGCGCCAGCGGTTGGCCGTAATGTGGCTGCGCAATCTGCCGCAGATGTTTGCTGCCAGCGAGCACCGCACTGCCGCATCGGTTGCTGACAAGAACTGTCGTGCCGCTCCGTTGGTGGCCGAGTTTGCGCAGTTCCTGGACGACCGCTTTGACCGTGTGCCGTTGGCATTGGCGCCAAACGAGGCCCGTACGATGTCGTGTTTTGTCGCTACAACTTCTGTCGACGCTCTCAGTGCGTGGCTGCGCGTAGTCATGGGCGGCCGCGTTGCCGTAGATCCGCAGCGGTCGCGCGATGACGTGGGCTCCGACTTTCTGTCGTTCCGCCGCGCCGCCGACGAATCCATGTTGTTCGCTCCTTCGTCCGACATTACACTCTTCCAAGCTGCTGCTCGCACGTCTGTGCTTACTGCGCTGCTCAGTACACTGTCGTCCAGCCCACACCCCAATACCGAGATGCTCGATCTGGTGCTGAGCGAGCTCATCATCGCCCATGTTGCATTGACGCCGTCGCTGTGCACGGCCGCCTTGTCTGCTGCTCGTGCAATGGATAGTCCGGTTACTGCGCGGAAGTTGATTGAAATGGCAGAGGCGCCCGATTCGTTTGTGCACACACTGCCGCAGTCCCCACCGAGTGCGGGATGGCGGCTGCCGGGCGAGTCGCCGCCGCAGTTGCCGATTATTGCATGCATCGAGCCATACGTGCACTGGGTTGCTCGTGTGTCGCCTAGCGAACTTGCTCCGTTTATCGAGCGCTGGACGACGTTGGGCATCTTGTCTACCGAAGCTGCCGTGCAATGCATAGACTCTGTCATCGCGGCGTTTGAGCGTCCCACTGCGGCTCAATCAGAGTGGATAGCTACGTGGACCGAACTCGCATGTTCGTTTGTTCGCTCCCAGCCAGAGCAGCACGACCATGTGTCGCACGTACTCTCTCGCATTGTTGCGCGTGCCATGGACCGCTGCGCAATGCACGACCGGTTGCGTGCATACACTGCGTGGGCTCTTGCTTCGCGCATCTCGAGCGTTCGTAATATGGCTACCCCGGACCTCACACGCCAGGTTCTCGCGTTGCTTGTGCAAATGTCTGAAACAGACACAAGTCAGTCGTCTGCAAACTACTTGCGTATGGCGCTTTCTTGCCTCGACCAGATGCGGGTTCTGGGCCATGTTCCTGCATCAAAGATCTTTGCTCGTTTGTGCCGGTCTGCCGCACGTTTGGACGTCAATATTGATCCGTATGTCAGTTACTGGTCAGACATTATCCGCAAAAAATCCAAAACTGCAAAACTGGACTCGTTTGCTCAGTCTTTATTCTAGATCTTTTCTTGTTTATACCCAAATTTCCACAATCTAAACCTAGAAATATATCATTGCACAAAGTATTGATAGAAAAATATAGGAAACTAACACTAGATGAATATCCACTACTGATAAAAAGCAAGGAAGAATAAAAAAGCCTGTATAAAATGAGAATTAAGACCATATAGTCCAGACAGAAAAAGAGTAAGAAAAGACATGCGTTAGACGTAACTAAGAAGGAAGGAAGGGGGTAGTAAGGGGTAGAAATGGCGTCTTGGTATTAAAGGTCAGTTGGACAGAGTATTAGCCCTCCCCGAATCCCTTTTCCGCCTGCTTCACGAGAAGAGAGAGACATGAAATTGTTTAAAATGCCGTTTTAGAGGGTGATGGTGCGGAAGGGAGATGAGTCTAGTCGTGTGCAAACGACGCGTGCGTGTGCGTCAGGCTCAGAACCGCCGACACATCGTCGACCGTCGTCAAGTCTATCAAAAACGGAATCAGGTCGCGCAGCTCCGTGTCCATTGGATCGTTTAGCCACGTGCTGATGCCAATAGCGTTGTTCGGATGGAATGCATAGCTCGCCGGCGAGTTGTCGATAATAATCGATTGCGACACGTCCCGCCCCAGCCGCGACAGATCCTTCACGTAGTTGCCGTTGTACAGATTACACGATTCGCGGAACAGCCGGTGGTGCATCACCCCCCGCTTGTCCAGCAGGTCCAGCACTGGATCCGCATACTACACAAAGATAGAGAAATTCGCATGCCGCATTAGTTATTGTTGTTAGTTTGGCTAGAGTGGCGTTGAGAGCGTGGGGATCAAGATCAGCAATGTGAGCCGCCTCCAACGTCAGAATAGTATCAACAATAAGATCCCACGCTATTTGCCAAAACACACCGCCGCCTCTACATCACAAAACAATCAGTTCTGACTTACCATTGACAGCGACGCTGTAAACACCACCACCTCGTAGTACTGTCCCATGACGCTGATGAACTCGTCAACGCCTGGCCGCTTGACCACGTACACGCTGTGCTCTTGGCCTTCCAAAACGACTGGCACCACAAAGTCTGGGTGATCCACCTCACGGAACGAGCTGTGCACAAGCGTCTCGTCCAGATCCAGCACCAGACACTTGCGACCCTTCAAGGACGCTGCTAGCGGCGGCAGCAGCGCCTGGTTATCCACATGGGTTACCAGCCGCTCTGATGACTCGGTCGCTACGTTTCCTGGCGGTGATGTGATCTCTGCCCGCAGCTCGGCCTCGTCTTCTGTCTCGTATTCGTCCTCGCCAATGCTATCTGGGTCCGCAGAGCTCGTCTCTAATGTCAATCGCCGCGGCACGTGTTCGTATGCCTCGTCGTCATCTAGATACAGCCGGTTCAGCGTGTTCGCCGGCGTCTCGCTCGGAGCACCATGTCCAACCTCGCCATCATCGTGCAGATGTGTGCTGCTACTCCGAGCCAGCGCGCTGTTATTGCGAAGCGGGTTGATTGATGGGTTTGTCATGTCGCCCACTGATGTTGGTGGTGTGCGATACACTGAATCGCCTGGGGAGCTGATACCGGCCTCGGTGTCCAGATCAGAGTACGCCGAGGAGTATGCAGCAAGCCCGCTGCTGTGTAGTGATTTGCTAGGCACCGGCATTGCCGATGCACGCGCTGCCCCGGCGCCAGACACGCCAGAGCCAGGGCTAGAGTAAGTGTCCGAGTCGAGGTCTTTGTCTGCTCGCGACACAAGCCAGTCAGACTCGCCAGCGTCATCTGTGTCTTCAGGCGCGCCAACGTTTTGTGGCTCGTCTCTGGGTGTTGATGGCGCCTTGGAACTTGATGTGATCTGGTCGTCCAGCGAGCCCACGGCAACAGCTGTGTCGGTGGCACTATGCCGTCCCCGGGCCTGGAGCATGCCATCGGGCCGCCGATCTTCCATATGTTCGCGCTGGCGCATGTCGTCATCCTGTACATTGTACTCTTGCGGCTGCTCATCAGCTGATGTCGATTGGCGGTTGGCCTCGTCGCGCATAGAGCCGTACGAGGTCCCGCGCCGGAACAGCGATGACGGCGAGCAGCAGGAGAACATTTGCGACAATACGCGGTGCCGCTGCCGGAACTCTGTGCCTTGCGAGCGCACAAAGTCCATGCTTTGGCTGAAGCGGCTGGCTCGGTCGCGCCGCTGATGGCATGTGTTGCTTGGGTCGCGAACCAGCTTGGCCCGGCGCTGTCGATGGACTGGCGCAGCTGGTGCATCTGCGATGTCATCCTCTAGCGCCTGTCGGTTTATTACCGGTAGACTGTTTGTGAGGGCGGTTGCTGGTGTGCCACTTCGCAGGCCGTGCAGACGAAAGTCCGCAGCGCCCTTGCTTGCGGCTCCGGCAGCATTGGATGCTGGCGGCGGTGGACGGGTGTTGGCGGCTCGCGCGCCAGAGTCGGCGGCGTGTGATTGGAGCGCAGTTGCGCTCGAGTCGTTCTGTGGCGAGTGCACCCGGCTGTCCTTGCGGCTGCTGCTGTTTGCACGCGACAGGAGCAGTTGGCCCCGTTCTACAAGTCGGGTGCAGCGCATGCAAGGGACACAAGGATGTTATTTAGAAGCAAAGTACAGAAGCTGCAAAACAGACACGGCTTCCCCAACAAGAGAGGCTGGCAACAGAGATAGAGTGGGAGCGGAGAAGGGGTTTGAATAGTACAGGGAGTAGCACGGAGGGTTGGGTGGGGCGGGGTGTGAAAATATTTGCATCACCCAACTGAAAAGAGCCGGATTAGCGCACCAGGAGAAGAGAAGGAGCTGGGTCCCGGCTTTATCATGCAGCCCAGGACGTGTTGGGCAAAGGCGCTGCTAATCGGACAAAAAGGAGGAGGTTGGCGGATAAAGAGAGAGGAAAGTATCACGAAGAAGGGAGGTGGCCAGGTGCCTCTGCACGGCTTGTGGATGCGAATGCCATAAAAAAGCAATCTGCACATGTCGTGCAAGAAAACAGGCACTCAGACAGCCACTCCACAATAGGCCAAAGAGCGCAAAATGAAAACAACAGAAAACGACAACAACACATCCGCTCATTGATGAAAAGGGGAACCAAAATCTGCCAGAGATTTGCGATCCGCAAAAACCGGTATGCAAAGAACTGTTTGTGCACGCTGTTCATAGCGGTCCGCCCAAGAGCCATGACCAGTCCAGAAAGAAAGTATTGCGACAGGGTCCCAGTCACGCAGCTGACTTGGACGTGTCTCGCCTGCCCAAACACTCATGGTGACTTGCTGGCACTTTGCCACAGTCTCTGAGCAGGCAGATGGCTAGCAGGGCAAAGCAGAACATGCATAAAGGCGCAGGCAGGGAGAAGCGTATGCACAAATATTTGTCTTTCATTCGCCACCATAAGCCTACGCCTGTGTGCGTGCGCACTGAGAGGCGCCGCTGGAACAAGGCTGTGGGAACATGTAGCGATGGAGAAAGGAGCTGCGTCTTCGGACACCTCGCATCGCATCGCAGCACAGAGCAGGCCCAATCACAGCTGGCGGGCCCAGCGGACCTAGAATCGTGCAAGCTGGGCTCGGACGGCATGGGCAGATTCCCGGGTGGGGGAGAAGGGGTAACACGGAGCATTTGGCTGGGTCAGAAACCGCTGCCATATCTACTGCCAGGCCATCGCGGAAAGCAATAACAAACACGGCCCATCCCTATCTCGCCTCGCCATAAATGGAAATGGCGCCCGGCCCGACAAAAGCTCCCTCTTCCTCGGCGTAAGAGGCACATGCAGCTTCCAGGCGCTTTGTGAATAGCGCCCAGTCACACATGTGGTATGTGGTAAGGGATGGTTGAAAAAGGCTATTTCATCTCCCTCGTCGTTGCTGGTCCTTTCAGGTGCAAGGGAAGGACGAGAAATGAAGCCGGTATATTCCGATAGCTTGGAAAGGGGGAGCAAGCATGGCATATAGCTACAGGAGGGGCAGCATAGCATATAGCATATAGCAAAAGAGGTGCTTACCTCGTATCTTCCGGAAACGCAACCCTGTGCGAGAGCCCTTGACGGACGCAGAGGGCCTGGAGAACGTAATGTCGACGGCCGGTGCCAGACTGGGGGCACGGGCAATTGAGTCCTCAGTCGCTGGACCGCAGCTCAATTCGGCGTTTCCCATGGGGCCGTGCGCAACAGGCAATATTCTTGACACGCAAGACAGCACGGGCAGCGCAAAAGAGCAGATATTCTCAGGTTATAGAAGCCAAAAAGACCACGGCGCAAGTACCAGCACAGATAAACGAAAAGAAATAGCTCGCAAATGAGAACCGAAATTCTAGCAAAAGAGAAAGAACAAAACGGGATGAATGGTTGCACACGAAAAGAAAGAACGGTGTTTAAAAGGTCTTGATTTTCTGCTAGAAAGAAGTGAATCACCCTTCAGTTCGTGAACGCCAGATGTTACAACCAAAATACAGAAAACCAGTCTTGCTCGTCGAACCATGAACGCGTCTGCCAAAATTTTTTTTGCGGAGAGCACGAACTGCTTGATGTTACTGTCAAATGACCAGCTGGGCCATCTAGATGTCTGCACTATGGCCAAGTCTCTGTTTTCCATTTTTATTTGCACAAAAGCGCAGCAAAGGCCTATTATCTACGTGGGTCCTCAGACTATCGAACAATACCGCTCCCCTGTTGTCTAAATAGCCCTATTCCAGAAAAGGAGGGAGCGCATCTGGGATTCAAGTGCGCTGGGCCACCAGCACCACATTGCGCGGCGACGTCACTGGGTCGAACAGCGCAAATGCCCGCACCCGGCCTGCGGCTGTGCAGTGCTCGGCCAAGTACAGCGCTCGATCCACCACCAACATGCACTCTATGAGCGGTCCTGCCAGCGACTTGAGCGTCCATGCAGCTGCGATCTGCCGGAGCCCAGCGCCGCCGTGCTCTCTGTAACATGCGATGCATTGTTCTGCAGTCGGACGCCATGCGTGGTCGAGCTTTGTCAGAGCTGCAAGCACATATACTGCAAAATCCTGCTCGTCTGCAGAGCTACGGGCAATGGCGTCTGCAGGAATTTCGGCCAGAGCTGTCTGAAGTTCTGTATTGGTGACCTTGCCAACCGCCGGAGCAACGCCGTCTGACGCAATCTGATTCTGCGCCACCATGAGAAACTACACAAGCGGAATGGCACATGCGGGGGAAAGAGACATTTTGGCTCCATTATTTAGAGTGTGCCTGCTTGTGCGGATCGGGTTACGCGCATATGCGTGGTACCATGTGCCACAATTACTTATACATGATACCTTTTTTACTTACATGGAGCAGAGAACGAAAGTAGTTGCGCCTAAATGCAGCAAGAGTGGCTTCGGGACTGGCGTCCCAGCGCGAGGTTGCTTGGCACGCAGTTTTCAGGGCATTCTGTCCAAGCCAGGTGCCATGCATGCCCAAAGACAGCGGAAAGCCAACCACACTGCCTTCCTGAGATGTCTCTGATATGTGGTTATAGCAGCACGGCACCAGCACCACGGCCGTGGCGTCTGACTCGGCAAACGCTTTGAGCACTGCGCTGGACAGGTCGCCACACGCGTGCAGCCCGCACAGCATCCAGCGTGCATCCGGCGCCGTTGCATGCGCTGCTTCGGCCAGCTGGCTGGCATTGTCCAGGCTGACGTGCATGACTGTGTGTTCAAGCCGCGCAGCACGCTCGCTGTCCCATTTGAAGCCGTTTGCCGCAGCCCGTGGGCCTTGCAGCCGCTTAATAGTGCGCCGTTGCATCGACTCGGCTCCCCGTTGCTGTTTGGGCGACGAGTCAACAGCAAGCACAGGCAGCCCGGTGCTAGAGTACGCCAGAACACGCGACAAGTAGCCCTGGCCTGCGCCCACATCCACAACCAACGAGCACTTGCTCTCGGATGCCACATTGGCTACTAATTGCGACAGCTCGGCCACTTCAATCTTCTTTTTGGGACTCATACTGTCGAGAAAGTACCACAACTCCTGCTGATGGTTCTCTTTCTCTATTTGGTCTGTCGGCGGTGAGCCATGGTAATTGAGCCGTAAATGAAACATTGCACGGACATAGCTATGCAGCGACTCTGGCGCGCGCTGATCGAGCTGGCCTGTAGATGCCAGAGAAAGCAAACTGGATAATTCAAAGTTGCTTGCTTCAAAATATTCCTGCCATTCTCGCGGCAATGTCTGCCAAAACCCAGTTACAAAAAAGTCGACAATGTGCATGTTTGGTAGATGTGCATATTGTTTATACACGTGCTTGATCTCCGCCGCATACTCGGCCACTGTGGCAAACCCTTCGGGAAGCTGTATCTCGACTGCTGCCATATTCTTTTTTCTAAATGGATTTTCGGTGATATATTTAATTTAATAACCAACTATTCGGGGATGCAGCCGACCCTACCACATAATCAGCAACATGTTTAATTATGGTTAAATGCTAAATGACGATTTGTACTGACGCCACCCAGCTCGCAATTATTTTTAGCTGGCCTTTTTTATAGAACCGATAATCCAACATTGATTGGCATTCGAATTTAAGAAAAACTGGCTGATCGGAATCGGATGATGTTTCCCGTACTTTGAGAGGCACAAAGACGTGTTTTCCGCTGCAAAGATATGAACTTGCCATTTTTGGACATGGAATCCAGTTTCTGCTCTGCTGGTTGGCCGTTCTATTTTCAAACATCTCTAGAATCGGCTGTCCTTTCTGAAAAATATTTTTGACATGTTCCGCAAACCCGTTGGTTATATTTAAGCGAGTACGAATTTCTTCTAGTTTTACATTTGTTCGCTATTCGATTTTTCACCGTCAATTTATATCCTATTTTTCCTACTATAAATCCGCCAATTTTTCTTCTAATTAATATGAAGTTTAACGTTTCTACCGCCTTTATTGCAGTTCTTGCTGCCTGCGCCAGCTCGGTGTTTGCCCAGAGCGTGGACTGGAACTCGGCCGATTCCCAAGCGTGCGCCCAAAAGAACTGGGCTGCGATCAAGCAACAAGTCGATGTCACCATTGCCGAGAACTGGGAGTTTTTGCCCAGCTTCATCAAGGATGTTGTGAAGCAGTCGGGTGCTCTGAACGCCGACAACACGTTGGTGTCCAACCCGACGGGCGCTCAGCTTGTTGTTCTGGCCACGTCGTTCCCGTCTGGAATTTTCAACCCGTACGCTAACGATATTGTGCAGCAGTGCCTGACCGCTACTCCGTCTGAGACCGAGACCGAGACCGAGGAGCCTTCTACCAGTTCCGAGGAGCCATCCGCCAGCTCTGAGGAGCCATCCGCCAGCTCTGAGGAGCCATCCGCCAGCTCTGAGGAGCCATCCGCCAGCTCTGAGGAGCCATCTGCCAGTTCCGAGGAGCCATCTGCCAGCTCTGAGGAGCCGTCCGAGTCTGCTTCCGAGGAGCCTTCTGAGTCTGCTTCCGAGTCTGCTTCTGAGTCCCAGGAAGAGTCGGAGTCTGCGTCCGAGTCTGCTTCCCAGTCCCAGGAAGAGTCGGAGTCTGCGTCCGAGTCTGCTTCAGAGTCCCAGGAAGAGTCGGAGTCTGCGTCCGAGTCTGCTTCCGAGTCCCAGGAAGAGTCAGAGTCGGAGTCTGTGTCCGAGGACCCGACTTCTTCGGCGCCCGAGGCTACTGCCGAGCCCTCGTCGACTCCGATCAAGTGCATCCCCAGACACTAATTTTTCTGTATTGTTATTTCGTTATTCCAGATCAACGCTTGAATAAAATAACATTAAATTGTGAAAGCTACCGCATTAACCTGCATGTTTACGTCTTATTTTCCTGCATATGAAATATAATAACAAATAACTATAGAAAAATCAAGCATGCTCGTCCTATAATTTCACAACATTGATCCAGTCATAACAACAATATTGTACCCAAATTATTGGAATGGTTTCAAAATGTTTTGCCTTTCTCGGTTGTTTACACTCACAACGGCCAAACATCCAGCTATTGTGCATTGTTGCAGACAGATGACTAGTTCCAGTGCCCAGCCATGGATAGACCTTGATGTTCCAGCATCTGAGCTGCGGCTTGACCCAACGCTGACGTGCGGACAGGCGTTTCGATGGAAAGCTACTGGAAGCAGTGAATGGACGTGTGCGCTGTGGGACCACGTCATTGACCTCAAGCAGACACAATCGTCTGTACAATACCGCGTCCTCGGTCAACTGCCAGCCGCCCGAGCCAACGTCGAGGAGGCGCTGCGCGACTACTTTCAGCTCCACATAAAGTTTGACGCGCTTTGCGACGCGTGGGCGCAGACAGATCCAGATTTTGAGCAACTGCGCAAAACCCACGTGGGCGTGCGCACGCTGCGGCAGCCCGTAGTTGAGACACTGCTAGTGTTTATCGCATCGTCGAACAACAACATCAAGCGCATAACGATGCTGGCCGACAAGCTGTGCCAACACTACGGGCAATCAATTGCTACCGAGAAAGGACCATTTCATACGTTTCCTACGTTGCAGCGACTCAACGAGGACCCAGATATTGAAGGCACGCTGTCGCAGCTGGGGTTCGGGTACCGGGCTAAATATTATGCCAAAACGGTGAATATGCTGTGTAGTAGCCACGAGGATCCAGAAGAATTTTTGCTGGGACTGCGCACGGCACCCTTGGATACTGCTCGGACCGAGCTATTGAAGCTGAGCGGAGTCGGGCCAAAAGTGGCCGACTGCGTGTGTCTTATGGCGCTGGACAAGTCGGACGCAGTTCCGGTTGATACGCATATCTGGCAGGTCGCTCAGCGCAGATACGTCGGACGCGTGCTGGACCCAAAAGAAGGGCCCGAGATGCTCAAGCTGCTGTCGCAAGACCACCGGGACAAGGCGGTTGCACTTGCTCGGCAACTGAAGGCGTCCAAAGCACCTACTACCAAGACGTATGAGGCTGCGCAGCAGCTGTTTATTCATCTCTTTGGCGACTTTGCCGGGTGGGCCCAGGGTCTGTTGTTTTCGGGCGACTTGGGTCAAGAGCCAAAAAAGAAACCAAAGCCGACTCCCTCCAAGCGAAAGTCCACGCAGTCGTTGCCGCCTGCAAATGAGCGGAAAATGCGGCTTCGAAGCAACGTCAAGGAGTAAACATGTAGGTAGTTATTGAAATTATCCTGGTTAGCAATTCAAGCGTGGAACAAGATGTTTGGCACTTTTTGTATCAGTCTGCTGCTGGTCTGGACCGGGAGTTGGCGTGCAGATAGCGATGTATTGATTGATAGTCGTAGCTCAGCAACATGGACATGGTCAGCAGCGGCATCCTCTAGATTAGAATGCATCACACCCATGATAAAACGCTTACAACAGTTTCATAAACCCAAGTTTAAATAAAAACGCCAAGAGGTTGCATTCTTTTGTGCCAATAAACAAAAAGTTTTAAATAAGCTTTGCTTGAAAAGTATGTTAAATGAGAAGAAGAAATAAAATAGTCGAATGTACCAAGCCAAAACGCCTATTAATGAGCCTCAGCCCACTCGTTCTCCCGCTTAATCTGCTCGCGCTCCTCATCCGTAAAGTCGTCGATAATGTTAAACATTGAACGAATTTCTTCCGCAGTCTTTCCGCGAATCATGTTGGCCACTGTCTTGCAGCCCAGGTCCAGCAATGGCTTGATATCCATATAGTTGGAAGCCAACAGAATCTCAAACAACATCTCCTGGTCGACCTTCATAAACTGTTCATCCCACGGCGAGATGTCGTCCGAGCGTCTGGGCACGTCATCGTACTCGTCCTTGATAATCGGCGGGTCAAACTGGTGGTGCTCGCAGTATTCGATAATTTTCTTCAGCACCTTGCCAGTCACGTTAGGTAGAGGGATAGGCTCTTCCGTCTCGCCCAGGTCGTCGATAAGATTTTTAATCAGCACACTCTGCTGAGCGACCTCCATGGAGACAGGAAAGTCCTCGTTGTCGGACGACTGAAGAATGATACCCATGACTAAAAATGTAAATGTTGTCTATATGTAGCAGAAAGTAGAAATTATTTAGAGAAGAGCAGAAGAGAAAGTATGCCGACTTTCAGGCGTCGCTTTTAAGCAGCAGCCTGGCAATAGAAGGTATAAGAAGGAAAAGACACCCCTTTTAACGCCAAAGCATGCATACAAAGACGACAGCAAAAGCACAGACTTGGCTGGATGCAAAATAAAATTGGCAGGTTTAATGAAAGAAGCAAAGGCCGCAATAGCAAGGAAACTTTGGGCAGCATGTGCCAGAAAGGAGCATACGCGCAAGGTATAGTAGTATCAATAGGCTGTACGACAGAGTAGAAGCTACACTCCTGTCGGCAAAAGCTTCAATAGAGCTAATACAAAACAGAAGTCATGATATGCAACCGCAACAAGCAGCACAGCCGCCTCTGTCAGCTGGTCTGTGGGAGTTGAAAGTGGATTTGCCAATTGACGTAAACAATTGAAAGATTCAGATTGATGGGTAGGCGCTGTTAAATTTGTACTCGTACCTGTCAAAGTTTCTGGCAGCTTCACTTGCAAAGTTAAAAATTAAGAGTACGCTTGTACAAAATAAGCAAATTCGAAGAGTTTAAGAGAAAAGCGAAGGAAACTGACAACCAAAGGCTTTTAAGCGTGCTGCGCAGTTGGGAAAAAGCCGATCTAATTTGAGCCACATCCTGTTTCACGAAAATCATGTGTGCATTGAATCAGCTCCGAGCGGCTTTTGAAGCACACTGCCACTTGATTTTGCGCAGTTGCCTTCTAGCTGTGCCGAGAAGCAACTAGCTGTTGTGAGTTTGAGCGCGCGTTCAAGTACTATGTTTTTTGTCCGACTATTTGTCAGCACTAGCACCATGTTATTACTGACTGTCACTAGTACTATAGAAATGCCACATTGTTTATGAATATAAGAGGTTTATAGAGGTTTGCCTGACGCCAGCGTCATTACTGAGCCAAGGAAGCCTATAGTTTTGAGTTTGTTAACCAAGTGTGATTATGTGGTCCCAGTGGTGCTAGTCAACGGCATATTGACATAGTTTGCCAGGTTTGTAGAAATAGTCGCAGTGCATCATCAGAGTGCAGTTCTCTTATAAACACTGAAACAAGGTACACCATTACCAACATTCTAGTTTTTATTAATATTATAACAATTTAGCTTTTATTTCCGGTTAATAGCACTCTATAAACAGCTAAAATGCTAAGCAAACTAACTCAAGCCCAGTTAGCCCTGCTTGTGAGCCTCTGCCCATTCGTTCTCCTTTAAACTTTGCTCTTTCTCTTCATCCGTAAATTCATCGGTAATGTCAAACATTGTGCGAATTTCTTCTGCCGACTTTCCGCGAATCATGTTGGCAACCGTCTTGCAACCCAGGTCGAGCAATGGCTTGATGTCCATATTTTTGGAAGCCAGCATAATCTTAAACAACATATCCTGGTCGACCTCCATAAACTGCTTATCCCACGGCAAAATATTGTCCGAGCGTTGTGGCTCGACTTCATGCTCATCGTCGTTAACCAGCGGGTTGTTCTTATGATGCTCACAATATTCAATGATTTTAGCCAGTACGTCGCCAGTCACTTCCTCCAAAACAATAGGGCTTTCAGCATCCTTGCGCGTGTCAATTATATTCTTGACAAACTTGCTCTGCCGAGCAACCTCCATGGATACAGAGAAATCCTGCTTGTCTGATGACTGAAGAGTAACACTCATAATTGCAGTTGGCTTGAATAAAAATATTTAGTGATATACTTTTAAATATGGCAAAAATGGCACAGCAAGAATTAGAATAAAGAGAACAGAGTACTAAACTGGTGGATTTTTGCATTTTTAAACAGATTGTGTGGATAAAGAAATTTACAGTTGCAGTACAAAAGCATATGCCAAAAGGGCAAAGGAAGAGAAGTCTCTACCGTCGCCTTTGCTACTTTAAAAGGTCGGCTTCCAATTGCATTTGCTGGCGCTGGGCATCAGTAAAGTCTTCAACAACGCCATAGCGGAGACGGATTTCATCTACTGGCATGTCCCGGATGATGCAGGCAATAAACATGCAGCCCAGATCCACTAATGGCTCAACGCCAAGGTAGTCTGCCGCATACAAAATTTGTAGCATAGTCGAGTCGTCAACGTTCATAAACTGCCTGTCCCAGGCCTCCACTTGGTTGTCGTCTTGAAGGAGATCTTCTACATCCTTGTCCAGCCGCACATCGTCTCGGTGGTGCACACAGTACTCGATTACTCGGGCCAGAATCGTGCCCGTGACATTATGCAGCAGTATTGGGTTGATGTCGGTGCCCAGGTCTTGGTCAATATTTTTTAAAAGCGAACTCATATACGCAGATTCCTGGTCTACAGCAAAGAGCCGTCCGTCGGATGATTCAAGCCGGATCATAGTTTGGCGATGGTTTGTCAAATATGATAATAGAAATAACAAAATAACTTACGAAGCGTAGCATAGATGTGTTTCTTTAGACATTTTATGAGAGGAATCTATTGACAAGCTTGGCAAAAAATGAAAAGAAAAAGTACGTTTTTTCACTTTCTTTTATCTAAATGAAAAGGCATGCTTACAAGTTGATATTCAAGTAATTGACAAAGGACTCTGCGATTTGGCCAACTTGCAAAGGCGCTTGGCGATTTAGCTTTGAAAACTGCATACGCAGGCGACGCAGCTCAGATAGAGTCAAGTTGCGGCCTGGCATATTGACTTTTTCCGACGATCCGGGAACCACAACGTATGACATTGGCACACCACTTTTTTGCGAGTCTAGAATTGCGGTGATGACGTCCTGAGTTGCCCGATCCAGCTCAAACTGGTAGTTTGTCTCCTCGGCAGGCTTCACAGCCGTAGAAAAGGTTGGTGGCGGTGCTCGCCGCTCAACTATGGCGTCCCAAATACTGTCAAACGGCAGTTTATCGTTCGGATCGTTCTGAATAATCGTAAACAGCGGGCTGTCCCACCGCGTCGCAGAGTTCGGCTCCTCGTACCGCATCGTCAGCTCGTCAAACACATTATCCGCGTACCCGTCGCTGCCTCGCATTTGGTTGATCTGACGAGCAGCATCGACAGGCAGCGCACAATATACAACGCAATGTGTGGTGCCCTCTTCACGGGCCGTGCAGTAGAGCTGGTACCGCAGACCCTTGATGTAGTTGGGCGTATCGGCAATAACAATGTGCTCACGAGTCACCAGTCGCTCAACTGCCGAAAGCAAGGCGCTACGAGCGTTCTTTTCCTCGCTGGCATGCGCATATGCGGAATGGGGCACGCCCAGCGTGGTGTCGCTGATGATGTGCACTGTGTGTTTACGGTGCTGGTTCTCGGGCTGCAAAAGTCGCTCTTCAAACAGCTGCTTGAGCTCGGCTGCCCGCGTAGACTTGCCACTGGACGGGAACCCCGTCATCATAATAAGCGGCATTGGTTGATTATAAAGCTAGAATGTAGCAACACTGAAGAAAAGTAGAGTAAAAAATGCTGCTTGATTAGCTATAGATCCAGTTTCTTTTTTCTTTTCGCGTCAAATATCTTTTATTTGTAGTAGAGAAAATGTCGTCCATTTCACAGTTTTTACCTGAGCCCAAGCACACATCCAACCAGCGGCAACCAGTTGATGCGGTGGGCGAAAGCACTCTGGTTGTTGCGCACGACACGAGCAAACGCAATATCCCAGGGTATGGCGAGCGCAAAGGATGGGTTCCCAAGACAAACGACGACTTTGGCGATGGCGGCGCGTACCCCGAAATACAAATGCTGCAGTATCCACTCGGAATGGGCCGCAGGCGTAGCAAAAAGAGCAATGCTCTGGCCAAACAAGTAGACGGCTCGGGCAACACAAGCTACGACGCACTGGTGCGGCACAACCGGCGGCCAGACGAAGTTGTGCACTCAAAGTACAAAGACATGATACCGCTGCGACAGCGCGCAGACTTTGACGATACGCAGGACGCAATACCCGAGCGGCCAGACGCCGAGACAGTTCGCGAAACCACCGAGCGCACAAAACTTGCATTGGAGAAAGTTATGGGCGGGCGAATCAGCGCCGGGGCGCACAAAAGCGTGGGTAGCGTGGCTATCAAAGAGCCAACGTATGTGCGGTACACGCCCAACCAGCAAGGCGCTGGGTTCAACTCGGGAGCAGCACAACGTATTGTCCGCGTATCCGACATGCCGTTGGATCCAATGGAGCCGCCCAAGATCCGGCACCAAAAGAAAGCGCGCAAACCGGCGTCTCCGCCAGCGCCCGTAATGCACTCGCCGCCGCGCAAACTGACAGCCGACGAGCAGAAAGAATGGTCAGTACCCCCGTGTGTATCCAACTGGAAGAACATCCATGGGTTTACGGTTGCACTGGACAAGCGACTGGCGAACGAGGGGCGCGGTATGGAGGAGCTGTCGGTTAGCGATAACTTTGCGCGTCTGTCGGAAGCGTTGATCTCGGCCGAGTCTCATGCGCGCAAGGAGATTTCGGAGCGTGCGCAAGTGCAGCAGGCACTGGCTCGCAAGGATAAGGAGGCGAAGGAGGAGAGGTTGCGGTTGCTTGCGCAAAAGGCACGTGAGGAGCGGGCTGCTCCGAGACTTAATCCAGGTGCAGCCGAGTCGACTGGTGGGCTTGAGCCATCTGGTGGATATGAGCCACCACCCATGTCAAGGTCACCGTCTCCGGCAAACGACCACCCACCTCAGTCTCCCAAGCCGTCGGCAAAACCAGGCCGCATGGGCGCAGCTGACTTCTTTGACGATCGTGCGCGCAAGAGCCGGCGCTACAGCAACAGCCGCAGCCGCAGCCGCAGCCGCAGTCCATCAGACGGGCAACGCGAGCGCGACAATATGCGGCGCGAGCGACGCAAAGAACACGAACGGTCGCTGCGCCTAAACCGTATGGGCACCGACGCCAAAGCAAAATACTTGCGCAAAACCGACGACCGCGACATCTCCGAAAAGATCGCACTTGGTATTGCCAAGCCAACGGCCAGCGAAGGCACGTTTGATGCGCGACTGTTTGACCAGCCCAGTGCGTCCAACGCATCGTTGCAAAACGACGAAGCGTACAATGTGTACGACAAGCCGTTGTTTAGCGCAGCGGACCGGATGTCGAGCAATTACCGTCCGAGCGCAGCGATTGATGAGGCGAATCGTGCGAGCGAGGTAGACCGGATGATGGGAAGTGATAGGTTTAGTGGTCAGTTGCAAGGGCTGGGGGCGGCTAAAAAGTCTGTGCAGCCAAGGTCTGGCCCTGTAGAGTTTGAAAAGGGTGATGTGTTTGGAATCGACGCGTTTGCCAACTCGGCGCGGCAGGCAAAGGACGGCAAGCGCTAGAAAATAAACTTTTAGTAACTGAATAACATGGTCTATATGTTGCTTATTAGGAGCTTAAATAAAGCTATTTCTCTCTTTCAGTGCTTTGGATATTTCCATTGACATCCACAACAGCAAAAACGAATAGACTAAATTGGGTTCTGCTCTCTGTAGTGCTTCTGTAGCCCGTTGTTGCGGATACCCACACGAGTCTTAAAGTGCTCCTTCGTACGCTTCTCTTTGTACGTGGCCGTGGCCTTCCACGCCCAAAGTCCGTTGGGCTGGGCCAGAATCATTGCACGGGTGCGGCCGGCCTGCGTAAGCTGCGTGCTGTACTCGGGGTCGTCCTCGTAGCTGGTCAGCATCTTGTGGATAACCACGCTGTCCTTCTCAGTCCGCTCCGGCAGAACAGTCTGCTTGTAGTAGCGCTGCAGTGCACGGTGGCCGATACGCGACCCGTTTGGCAAAATCAACTCGCCGTCTTCCTCTTCCAAAGATTGCGCGCCCAGTAGCTTCGAGCGGCCACTGACTCCGTCCAGCATATCTTCGTCCTCGTCGCCCTCGTGCTCTTTCGCATCAGGGTACGTGGACGAAAAGTCGTAAAAGTCCGAAATCTCCAAAATGTCAATCTCCGTGTCGTACGCAATCTTCGTATGGCCCTTGTCCAGCATGTGCTTGCGCACCGCCTCCATGCTGTACATCATACGACCACGTCCGTTGCAGTGCAAGCATACGTTGGCCACAGAGATCTTGTCCGCCAGGTACTTGATTAGCCCACGCAGATCAACCAGGTACTCGAGGTCGGGAATGAACAGCGAGTGCGCGCTTTTCATGTGGTCCATGTTGTCCTCAAACGACGACGACGTGTGCGTGCAGAACAAGCAGTCTGAGTCTGGGTTCAGCCGCGGCGCCGCTGCATGCTTCTTCTCGAGCAGCTGCACAACCTCTTCTTCGGTTGTCGCCTCAGTCAGTTGGCGCTTGATCTCCCGCTCCTGCTTCCGGCGCTCGCTGTCAGCGTTGGTCTCGTTCTGGTCCTCATCCATAGGCTCTGCGTTTGCCGCCTGCGATTCACTGCCCTCGACCACAGGCTTTGCGTCTGCTGCCGGCAATTCGCTGTCCTCATCCTCCTCATCTTCGTCATCGCTGACTGGGAACGGAACAGCCTTGCGTCCCCGCTCATCGGTCGTAGTCGACTCTGTCGCTCCAGGCGGTGCAATCTCAGCTTCGCCAGGTACTGAAATACGTGCTGCAGCAATCGACTCTGCAATAGCGTTCTGCTCAGCACGCATATCCTCGTCTTTTTGCAGCTTGCGCAACATCTGCGCCTCGTTCTCCTTGTGTTTCTTGCTGTTCAGATGGTTGGTGAATGCGTTTTCCGACCCATACGTCTTTTTGCACACCGTGCAATCGGCCGAAAACTCGGCGCGCTTTGTGTCCTCGACGGTCTTGGCCTTTTGCGCCAGCAGCCGCTGGGCAAAGCTCTCGGCGGTCACGGGCGGAAGTTCGGCTACTTTGCGCTTCAGGTTGTACCGGTGCCAGTCGCTGCGGTAGTGCGTGCGCTGCTGGTCGGCCGAGTAGAAGGCTACTTGGCACGCAATGCACGTAAAGAGCGGCATGCTGTGTGCGTTTGTGGGCACGCTGCCGCTCTCCGGCTGTCCTGGAGTGCTGCTCATTTCTCCGCTTGGATATACAAAAAGGTAGTAAAAGCTTGATATAAAACAAAGAAAATTAAACGTTTGAATACCAAAAAATGGGGCTCTCTGACAAATGTAAATGCGCAACAAAAAATTTCCGTCAACTGCGGCAGCGGCCAGATCTGATCTGCCGGCTGGCTTGATCCACCTGTTCCAGGTTGTTCTAAATCCTTGTTTGTTATTTTTGAGCTTCTAAATTGACGCTTTTGCTTTCCTTTTTATTTCTCATCAGCTAGCACACGCAATCTATACAGATAAACATGTCGCAGTCTTCGGTAATTGTGGTGAACACCAACAAAGAGCGGGAGAGCGGACACAAGGCGCAAATGTCCAACATTGCGGCAGGCAAGACGGTGGCCGACGTGGTGCGGACGTCGCTTGGGCCCCGGGCAATGCTTAAAATGCTTTTGGACCCTATGGGCGGCATTACGTTGACCAACGACGGGTTTGCTATTCTGCGCGAATGCGAGGTTGCGCATCCGGCAGCCAAGTCGATGATTGAGCTGAGCCGCACGCAGGACGACGAGGTGGGTGACGGTACGACCAGTGTGATCATTCTGGCTGGCGAGCTGCTGGCGATTAGCGCGCCATTCCTTGAGCGCAAGATTCACCCGGTGGTGATTCTGCGTGGGTTCCAGCGTGCGCTGGAGGATGCGCAGGATATATTGCGCTCGATCGCAGTGCCGGTGGATACCAGCGACCGCGAGCAGATGCTGGGTCTGATCAAGTCGGCGATTGGCACAAAGTTTGTCAGCCGCTGGAACGACCTCATGTGCGGGCTGGCGCTAGATGCTGTGCAGACGGTGGTGCGCCGCAAGGCAGATATGGAGGAAGCTCCAGTGGTCGACATTGCCAATATTGACGCAAAGAAGCCCCAGGGCGATGCTGCTGCCACTGGATCTGCTGCTGCAGCTACTGCTGACGCAGTTGATGTGAGCGGGAAGACATCGGAGACGGATGTGCACGAGGTGGACATCAAGCGGTTTGCGCGTGTTGAGAAAGTGCCAGGCGGCGAGATCGAGGAGAGCCGTGTGCTGGACGGCGTGATGATCAACAAGGACGTGGTGCACCCAAAGATGCGGCGTCGCATCGAGAACCCGCGCATTGTGCTGCTGGACTGCCCGCTGGAGTACAAGAAGGGCGAGTCGCAGACGAACATTGAGATTACGCGCGAGGAGGACTGGGCGCGGATTTTGGAGATTGAGGAGGAGCAGATCAAGGCGATGTGCGAGAAGATTGCGGCGCTGAAGCCTGATCTGGTGGTAACCGAAAAGGGAGTGTCTGACTTGGCGCAGCACTTTTTGGTCAAGAACAACATCACGGCGTTGCGGCGCATGCGCAAGACGGACAACAACCGCATTGCGCGGGCGACAGGTGCGCGCATTGTCACTTCAGTTGATGAGCTGAAGGAGCAGGACGTGGGCACGGACTGTGGGCTGTTCTCGGTGGACAAGATTGGCGACGAGTACTTTACGTTCCTGACTCAGTGCCGCAACCCCAAGGCGTGCACTATTCTGCTGCGCGGTCCGGGCAAGGACACGCTGAACGAGATTGACCGTAACTTGCAAGACGCCATGTGCGTGGCACGTAATGTGCTGTTCAGCCCGTACTTGTGTCCTGGCGGTGGTGCGACCGAGATGGCGCTGGCTGTGCAGCTGGGGCAGCGTGCGCGGTCGTCGATCGACGGTGTTGAGCAGTGGCCGTATGGCGGCGTGGCCGAGGCGATGGAAGTCATTCCGCGTACGTTGATTCAGAACGGCGGCGGTAACGCCATTCGTACCCTAACCGAGCTGCGTGCCAAGCACGCTGCGGGCTTGTCGACGTGGGGCGTTAACGGCGAGACGGGTACTCCGGTCGACATGAAGGAGTACGGTGTGTGGGAGCCGCTTGCGGTCAAGCTGCAGACCATTAAGACGGCAGTTGATTCGGCGTCGTTGTTGCTGCGTGTGGACGATATTGTGTCGGCTACTGGCAAGAAGCAGTAGGTTTTTCTTTCGTTATTTCTTTCTCAAAATTTGGGGGTTTTGCGGGTTGGTCCTATAAAAAGTTTAATCTGCCTTTGGGTAATTGTTGTTGTTGCTCATGGCTGCGGAATTAATGTGTTCAGCTTTGGATATAGAAATAAATGATACGGCAGTTGCAAGAGAATCAATTATCAATGCAATAATTAAAGCTAGTAAGAAATTACTTTAGTCTGTATTGCAAAATATGTATACTGCATTTTGTGTATTTTATGCACGTGTGCCATGCACGATTAGAATTACAGGCACAGTAAAACCCCCCGTTTTGTTCAACTTAACAGCTTCTTTCTTTTACAACGCTCTAGCCCTTTTCGAAACTATTTTATTTCTTGGAGTTTTAGTTTTAGTTTTAGTTTAGAGGTGTATACATTAGAAGACACAATCATTTGATATGCACGGGATTAACTCTGCGTTGACGGATCCGTTGGGATACATTCCGAGCGAAGCAGACGGAGATGCGCTAGCACGTTTTAAGCTATTCAAGTAAGTATGCAGTTTATTGCACTGGGTATATAGACAATGTGGCTAAATATAGTGTATAATGTAGCTCGATGCAAATGGCGTTTGTGTTGTGCGGAGTGTGCGTGACTCTATACTTTATACTTCGGATTATCGATATTGTGAGCGACCTTTGGATAAGAGAAGCGATTCCTGTAAGTACCTGTGGTGGAAATGTGCGTCAAATTATAATGTATTAAAACACTTTCTCGTTGCGTGTGTAGATTGAGAGTTTTGGTTTGGAAAAAAGACGCTGGGCTGGTAAGTACCAAACCGACATTTACCACAATATATAAATTTGGTGCTGATTGTTTTTGTGTATAGTTGTTACTGGATGTACGGATGGTATTGGCCGGGAGATTGCACTTCAACTGGGAGAAACCGGGTACAACCTCGTTTTGCTGTCCCGCACGCAAAGAAAACTCGACGACTTGGAGCAACAGCTAAGTAAGTATATCATACAAATCTCTGCACTTTATTATGACAAACAACACTAACATGTGTTTTGTAGTGGCCATGGGAGTAAAAGTGGACAGCTACGCAGTGGACTTTAGCTGTGCAACCTCCACCGACTGGACGCACATACGCGAAATAATAACTTCCAAGAACATCGGCATCCTTGTAAACAACGTTGGAATCTGCCACCCCTCCGTCACCTCCTTCATGGAAGAAACCCCAGCGTTGTGCAGCCAAATGGTCGAAGTAAACATCCACACGACCGTCAACATGACCCGCTTGGTGGTGCCCCAAATGCGGCAGCAAAAAAACGGCCTTATCCTAAACATCGGCTCATGGACGTCCATGAAAGGCATGCCGTTTTTGTCGGTTTATGCGGGGACCAAAGGCTTTGTCAAAACTTTCTCGCAAAGCTTGGCGTATGAGCTGGAGCCGGAGGGGATTACGGTGGACCATATTTTTAGTTTCTGGGTGTCGTCGAAAATGTCCGGGTACAAGTCAGCGAGCATAAGTATTCCGTCGCCGAGTATTTATGCGAGCCATGTGTTGTCGCATATTGGATTGAGGTGCGGGTCGATGGACGCGTATTCGAGCGTGCCGTATGCGCCGCATAGTTTTTTGGGCTTTGTGTCGACGATGATGTGGGATCCGAGGATCACGTCGCCCACGCTCTACAGTAAGTACATTGGTTTGTGGGGCTTTGCCGTGATACATATGCTAATTTAAGGCTATTTTGTAGGTATTGCAAACAACTTGTACCAGTTGTCGCTCAAGAGACGCAATCGCAAGTAGAACAAACCTAACTAGGGATTTTTAATTTATCATATATCAGTTGCGAAATAATACTAGTTACAAAAAAATCATGCTGGAACATACGAGTCTGGTTTCGGACGTTTCCATACTTTGACCACGCCCTTACGGCATGCAGTAACTAGCAAATCCCGAGTAATCGATAACGAACACAACGGAGTATCGTGTATAGCTTCGGATACCAACGGCTGCAACACAGCAACCGAGTCTTTCGGCATACGTGCATGCACAGTGCCATGCGGCGCATCACCTCGAGACCGGGCAGACACATTCTCCAGCGACACACGTGCTCTGCTTGTGGGCGACGCAGCCACGCGAGCTGTGTGCGTGCGCGGCCGGTGCAACGCAGCCAACGACAAGTCCCACACAAGCAATTGCGCATCATCGCCCACGCTAAAGAACCGATACGTTACGCCACACTGCACATTGTCAAACGCCACACCGCGGACCCATGACTTGTGGCCCTGGCCCCGCGCCACCACACATTTATCATAGTAACTCCATACAGTTACCAAATCGTCTTTTCCCCCAGTCACCACGTACTTTTGGTCGTTGCTCCATGCGCAGCACGTAAGCCCGCCAAAGTACGACTCGTATACGTCGCACAATGATTCTTTTTGGTGGTCGATTATACGCAACGTGCCGTCTTCGCTGGTTATGGCCACATACTGCGAGTCTGGAGAAAACTCAATGCTCGTAATAGGTTTGTTGGACACGCGCCAAAATGAGACTGGATTAGTTTTCGGGCGTGTTTCAGCCGGTGCAAACACTGTGTGCGCGTGTGTCATTTGCGGCACAACAAACTCGTCTTTTGTGCGGTCCATCACCATAACCGCTCCGTCTGCCATGCCCACCATAAACAGAGTATCTGAATTGGGCATCCACTTTACACACACGACCGCCGGTGCATACCCCGAGTTCTTGTTCAGCCTCGAGTACTTGCCACTCACCGGCTCGTACCACACAATGTTGCCTCTGACAAACCCCAGCACCACGTCAAACCGACTCGAGCCGCCGATTACATCGTAGCACGTAGGCGACGCAAGTGTCATGTCTAAACGCGCCAAAGTTTCGCCCCGGTTGTCTGGCTGCATGCCAACCACGTTGAAGCATTTGGGCGCGTTAAACAATATGTATGTGGTACGTGGGTCGATGATCCACCGGGCCAGGTTCTCGTTGGTTACGATACGAGTAACAAAAGATGATGTGGACTTTGTTACCAGGCCTTTGCCGTGCGGTTTGCTTTTTGACACACTGTTTTCGATGGGTTCGTTTTGTGGTACTGGTTCAGACGCTTGGAACATCATTACGTGTGTAGGTCGGTTCGCCAACGCGTGCGGTGCTTTAACACCCATATTTGGCACAGAGTCGCCGAACATTAGCCCACCACTCACCATAAGCGTACTGGGTGCATTGAACTTTGCCGACACTGCAGTTGGCGGAGTGGGCGGTCGAGGCTCTACACTTGCGCCCATGCTCAAGTCATCGCCCCCGAGTTTGGGTCCAATGTGCGGCACGAATTGGTTCGCCGCATCCTCCGTGGTAAACTCGGAAACAAGCGTCCACCGGCCCTCGGGCGTATCGAAATGCGCACACAAAACCGAAGAGCTCATTATTTAATACAAAAATATAAAGAAAGGTACGAGAAATGGAAAAAGGTTGGATCTCTGATTACAATATATCACGTGAAAATACTCAGTACATTTAATAATAGAACAAAGAAACTATTGCGGCAGCTCGCGGTAGTCATACGAAGACGTGCCCACGCCAAAGTACCCCAGCGTCCCCCGTGTCTTGCGTCCGTCTTTTTGCGCATCATGTACGGTCTCCGACGCCATATCTTCCATCTCCATCGCCTCTGACATATCCACCACAAACTCCCGCCGCTCACGCATCCTCGGCGCCTCCACCACACGCACCTCGCTTATCGCCAACGGCAAAGATGCTGCACTGGGGGCGCGACACACCGGCCTCCGGTACATTTTCAGCAACAAACTACTGGCCATCACGCTCAAACTGCTCATCGCCATGGCAAGACCAGCAAACACCGGGGGCATCATAACGCCAATCGGTATAAACACGCCCATCGCAAGGGGAATGCCAAGCATATTGTATATGCTCGCCCACACGTAGTTCCACTGGATACGCCGGAATATAGTCTGTGCCAAGTCAAGCGCAGTAACCACATCAGATATGTCCTCGCGCATCAGTACCATGGATGCTGCTTCCATCGCAACGTCTGTGCCGGACTTTAGTGCGATGCCGACGTTCGATGCCGCAAGGGCTGCGCCGTCGTTGACGCCGTCGCCCACCATCGCCACGCGTTTAAGTGCAACGCGGTTACGACGCGACGGCAAGTAGCCAACACATAGGAGGCGGCTCAACAGGCTGGAGTGCACAACAGTTGATTCGCTCTGCAAGTGCGCGATTATAGCGGCTTTGCCCGCTGGGGAGACGCCGGCGTATACACGTTGAATGCCGCACTCGGCAGCCACCGCTTGTGCAGTCAACGGCTGGTCGCCCGTAACCATAATACACTCGATGCCCATTGTGTTTTGCAGCGTAGCTATGGTTGGAATGGCCTCGGCGCGTACCACGTCGGACAGTGCCATCCACCCGGCGAATTTACCGTCCACCGCCACCACAACAACCGTGCGGCCCGTTCGTTCCTGCTGCGTCTTCTCCGATATGCTCGCTGCAGGGACCACAACGCCCTGCGTCTCAAGGTACTCCAGACTGCCCACCAGCACTTCAACGCTCGCGCCAAATCCACGTGCCTCGTCCACATCGGGCGTCACTACGCAGCGCACGCCCTTGCCTGGAACCGAATCAAAGTCTGTAACCAGCGCCGGCAGTGCTGCTGGAGTATCCAAAGTAGCTTGAGCGTACGCCACAATGGCCTTGCCCAGTGGATGCTCTGAGCCCTGCTCGGCCGCCCCCGCCAACAGCACAAACACACGCTGCGGCAGTTGCGCATTTTGAGCCAGTCCCATATCGGCCACCGCCAGCTTGCCACGCGTCAGTGTTCCAGTCTTGTCAAATACCACAACGTCAATACGACTGGCCGCCTCCAGAGCGTCGCCGCCTTTAATCAACACGCCCATTTGCGCGCCCACGCCAGTGCCCACCATCACAGCAGTAGGCGTACTTAGGCCCAGTGCACACGGACATGCCACAACTACCACCGCCACTGCGATCTTGAGGCACCCGACCATATAGCTTCCTGTCTCGTCAGCTTCGGCTTGGAACATCGCTGGCTTTGGCAAATGCGAGTACGACACAAGCACCCATCCCAGGAACGTCAACAGCGCCAGCAGCAGCACACAGGGCGCAAAGTACTGCGCGACGCGGTCCGCATACGCCTGGATCGGAGCTTTGGCCGTCTGCGCCTCCTCGACCAGCTGCACAATCTGCGCCAGCGTCGTGTCCGCGCCTACCCGCGACGCTGCCATCGTAAACGACCCAGTACCGTTAACAGTACCGGCAACCAACTGCATTCCACGCGATTTGCGCACCGGCAATGCTTCGCCTGTCACTGTGGACTCGTCGACCTGCGATCCGCCCTCTAGCAAAGTTCCGTCGGCCGGGATCCGCTCGCCCGGAAACACCCGCAAATGGTCGCCCACCTGGATCAGCTCTGTTGGAATCATCTTCTCGTCAATCACCCGTCCGCCGTCGTATATGATCAGCGTGGCCTGGGCTGGCGTCAACGTCATCAGTGTGGACAGAGCCGCGGACGCATTGCCCTTGGCCAGGTTCTCCAAGTACCGGCCCAGCGACACAAACGTAATCAGCATCGCCGGCGCCTCAAAGAAACAATGTGGCCGCGGATGGTTGCCGTGAAACACCGACCACGACAACATAAAGAGTGAGAAAAAATACGCTAGCGACGTACCAGTGGTCACCAACACATCCATATTGGCGTTGCCGTGCCGCAAGGCTTTGAATGCATTGGCGTAGAACCGCCCGCCCACCACAAACTGCAGCGGCGTCGTCAGCAGCAACTGCAGTAAAGAGCCCAGTGGCAGCCCGGCCACCACTTGCCAGTGCACAATCGACGCCGACCACGCCATGTGCGACGCAATCTTGGCCAGGAAAATGACTGGAATCGAGAAAAACAGCGACTGCACGAACCGCCGCCGCCACGCCAGAATGTCTCGTGTGCGCTGCAACGACTCGAGCTGCGTGTTGTTCTTGGCGTCATCAGCAACAAGAACGTCGAATCCTGCGCTCTCGACCACCGCCACCAGTTTGCGCACGCCTATTTCGGACGGTCTGTACTCGATAACTGCCGTCTCCAGCGCCAGACTGACCGAAACTGACTCCACCCCGCGCTCCTTGCGCACGCTGCGCTCGATCATCCCCACACACGACGCACACGTCATGCCATACACATTTAGGCTCACTTTCGATACACGTGACACGGCGTCCAGGGACTTTGCCTCGAACCCTAGTCCCTCGATCCACTGCGCTATCGTCGTGTCTGACACAACGTTGCTGTCGTGCTGCACCGTAGCGCGTTGGGCCAATAGCGACACGCTGACGCTGTGGATGCCCTCACGGTCCTGTAGTCCGCGCTCGATTGCCGCCACACACGACGAGCACGTCATTCCGCGCACCTCAAACTGCGTGCTAATGTGCGACCCTGTCGCGTCCAGCGGCTCTGTGTCCAGCAGCGTCTCTCCCGACTTGTTGCTCGAAAACGAGTATGCTGCCTCCCCTGACCCGCTATGCTCTCGTGCACCCTGCATGTCCAGAAGGGGCTGCGTTGTATGGTCGCTGCCAAATGCCCGCCCGTCCATCGTGTCAGGTGTGTTGGCAAAGTCAGCAGACTGAATAGCGCTTGTAGACCCAAGGGCTGTGTCACTTCCAACGTCTGTAACCGAGTCGAGGGCGGCATCAAACCCAGCGGCTTCGATTGCTTCCATCACCGATTTGGCATCCGTCTGATGCGGATCGTATGAGACTCGAGCCCAGCCCTGCGGCTCCAGCTCAACAGCTGCGTCCAGCACTCCAGCCGTTGCCTGAAGCGCTGCAGTAACTGACCTGACACACGACTGACATGTCATCCCGTCCACACGCACTTGCGCCAGCATAACCGTTGTCACTATGCTCGGTCCCGCACTACTGCGCTCAGACGGTTCGTCCACATCAAACCCACACCCAGTAATCGCCTCCACAACGCGATGCACATCAGTAAGTTCGGGGTTCCACTCGACCGTAGCCTGCTCGGCCTCCAGCTCAACACCTACTGATGTTACTCCACTCGTGTCGTTCAGTACACTCGTTATACTGCGTACACACGACTGGCACGTCATTCCATGCACGCCAAGCATGGCAATGTGCCGCAAACTCCCCGCCTCTACTTGCACGTCAAACCCACAGTCCTCAATCACCTCCGTAACCATGTGCTCAGTAACAGTGGCAAGGGCGTATGTAACTGTTGCCTGGTTGTCTTCCAGCGATATACACACTGCTTGTATGCCATCTTTGTCCGATAACGCCGACTCTATGGCCCGCACGCACGACTGGCACGTCATGCCCTGCACCCGCCATCTTTGTTTGCCGCTCACCGACATTGCTATGCACTAGAAAAAAGGTAAATTTGTTGCGGAAAAGGAATAAAGGGAAAGAAGATACACGGAATATCCAGAGAAAGAAAAAAAGCAGTTTAAAAAGAGACAAGAAAGAAAAACAACAGAAAATAGAAAGCGCCATCATTTCAGTTCTTATTCTGGAATATCAACCCCTGATTTGGAATGCGCGTATTGATGAAAGTCCAGGCCAGAGACAGGGGACTGGAATAGTAGGGCTCTGAAACCACGACCATCCCCTTTCACTCCCCTGTAGCTCACATGCCCAATTGTGTTTATCCAAAGTGTCGGAAAAAGGAAAAATGCTGGATCGTGTTTAACGCCAGCATGGCTCTGTCACACCCAGTTTAATGCGGAGATTTTTTCGTGTTTCTCAGCAGCCAAGCGCCAAGCTCGGATTTGAGCATTTATTCCCAGCACAATGCCAAGAATAGAAACAGGGACACTTGTTCTGAGAACAAATTCATATACAACTCACACGCCACAAGGATCTGTTTCCATAAATAAAAGCCACACGAACATAACATCATTTTCTAGTGTCTGGAACATTGGCGCTGATCATACAACTATTGCTGAATGACCGCCACGGAAATTAATGCTTGGCCAGACTAATTATAAGATTTGTCAGCTAAAATATATAGACGAGTCTGTTTTTACCACCTTTGAGCGCCTGATTTACAGAAGCACGATATAGTTTGATAAACCAGAGAACAAGAGTATTGGCTGAGCTGGTTATTTGACTGTTTCCTTTACATTAGTGAAAGGAATAGCAGTCAGACATTGTGGCTCCACGAACTACAGCTCTCTTGCATACAGCGCTTTGGTATGCAGCTCTTTCGGTGCACGGCCCCTGTGTATCGCTTCTGTTCTAGGCTTCTGTGCGTGGCTCTCCTGCGCGGCTCATTTGTGCATTGTTTTCATCGTTTTGCTTCTATGTATGGCCTATCTAACTACATGTGTTTGTTCATTTCTATACACTTTTATTGTGATTGTACTCAAAGTATTGCTGCAGAATAAAGTTTACCACTCTGAATCTTGACACCATTGCTTTTATGTTTGGACATGACCTGTTGTACATACTTATTGAATATGTATAGATCAGCAATATATTTTACTGCTACACATGTTCATAACATACAATAGGTATCCTGTTTTGTCAATATTTACATGTTCTGTGATTAGAGTCTTAGAAGAATAAAAAAGACTCTGAATCCACTAATGATTCGGGGAAAGGCTACAAAAACACCTCTGATGGGAATACTACTGAGTAGAGATGTTGCTACATGACAGTGTGGACTTGTTATCTAACAGTACATTTAAACTATATATTACAAAGCCAAGTGTTGGTAGGTGTTGAGAACAACGGGTTAAAATGGTATATTGAAAAAATCCCTCTTGAGAAGAGAAAAGAAAAGAAAAGGGAATAAGCCGCCGATGCATGAATGCGGCTTAAATGTTCCATGTAGATCCGGCAATAGTCGAGCTAGTCGAATGTGATGCCATGTGGGGCACCACAGTAGGAATTATTATCTAACAGCTTCCATCACCAATCAACAATGTTAATGCACATGATCAAGACAAAGCATTAATAATCCTTTGACAGACAAATGATCATTAAAAAAGACAGATGTTCCTTTGGCAGAAAACTTGTATTAACAAAACAGCTGGTCGTTTGTCCAACAAATGAACATTAAAAGAAAGATTAATCCTTTGGCAGACACATGATCATTAAAAAGACAGATGTTTCTTTGGCAGACACATGATCATTAAAAAGACAGATGTTCCTTTGGCAGATAAATCTTTAGGACAATTGGATCTATTAATGGAAATAATTTGCTTGCAATTGATCATAGTGGTTTTTTAGTTTACTTTTGTAATTTGTAGCAATAAAAAGGCAAAGCTGCACATTTACCAGGAGATTATAAAAACGGATTACACTGGCATCATTCACCATGTAAAACAACAATCTACTCTCCTACTCACTCCAATTACTATACCATCCATTTTCCAGATATATATTTTATTAACAATTTTCAATGAAATTTCCATCTTTAAAAACCCACAAGTGTGCTGATTGTGATACGATGGTAAACTATTTCCTTAAGAGATGTGACCCCTGTTTTGAAAAATTTAAAAAGACATAGCATGGGAATTTGTGATACTAGCTATATTGGGTTATATTTTATTATCAGTAGGCAAGTGGTAGCTATATTAAAGCTGACATTGAAGATTAATGGTTGATAGTCCTAGTGATGATGTTTTTGTTATTATGGTGGGAGGAATAGTCACTTTGATGACTACAAGTGCTCATACCTAAGGAAACAATTAATTTAATTAATCACTTTCCATTTGTCTATATGTTTACTTAATAAATATATATTGCAGCTGCTAAGCAGGCATATACAAAAGGGAATTGTAGTATTTATCATAAGAAGAGAAAAGAAAAGAACAGTAACATTCTCTTACTGTTTTCCTTCTATTTGTAGTGTAGTGTAGATGGCACTTTTGCCTCCTCCTACACAAGCTGCTCATCACAAAACGCTATCCATTGTAAAGAAAGATCAGCTTGTTTCTAAATTCCAGCTTGACACTGTTTCAAACTCGGTTGTGATTGTGCAGGAACAACCAAGGAAAAGACTACACAAGTAATAAGAGTGCTTTCAAGAAAGTATAATAAGAATTTGTTAACAAGGAATCTAAAACTTCTAACCAATCCCTTGCCTATTTACATGTACTTGTGTTGTTGTGCCTGCCATTCTAGAATGCACTGGTAATTGCCTGAGTGCACATCCCTAATTAGATATTGCATGCATCCCTAATAAAACATTAATTGGCTTCTCGGTGACAACCATCAGTTTCTGACAAACCATGATTTTCAGGACAGACTCATTGGTGACCAAGTGATCACCGGCCGAGGCTCCTGGAACAATATATCAACTAGAATAAGAGAAGACCTCAAATCCACTAATGCTACAGGGAAGGGCTAGATAAATACTCCTGATAGGAATACTATTTGTCATGCCATGTGACATCTAGCTCGCTAAATGCTAATTGAATATAGCATTCTGTCAATGTAGTACATTTACCTATTCTTTGACGTTTATTAGTAGCGGCTCTGATCATGGCTCTTTCTTTTTCTAGTTGAAGTTTGGTACAAGTTCTTTATTACACACATTCAACCTGTAGCACAACACTCAAGACTAGATTATTTCAAGGATGCTGATGCATAAAATGAGAAATTTACTAAAAAACAGAGAGAAACTAGAACCATCTATTCCTCTTCCTCGACAACCAGCTCATCGACATATGCACGCAGCTCAGCAATCTTCTTGTCCAGCTGTTTGGACTCATCCACACGCTCCTCATTCAGTTTACGAAGCGGCTCCATCGCATTTTGCAACTCGCTCTTCACAATAACCGACACTTGAGATGACGACACGCCCTTGGACTCCAGCCCAGATACTGACTGCTGCACACCTGTAAGACTGGTTTGCAGTGCACTCATTTGCGACACAAGTGTGTCGATTTGCCGCTCCATTGCAGTGATTGTTTGCTTGAGCGTTTGGTTATCGCGCTCGCTCGACGCCAAACGCGCAACAAGCTGCTCGACCTGATCACCGCTCTTCCGCGCCCGTTCCAGCTCGTCACGCAATTGCGACTGCTCGTGCTCGATTTTCTTCTGCCACTCAGCGGATACCGCAGCAGACGGCGCTGGCTCGGCATCGGCAGATACACGCGGGCTAAACGACGGCTTGCGAGCAACCGGCGGCGGCGGGCTAGTCGCATCTGACGGCCTTGGAACACTACGCACTGGTTCTTCTTCTTCGTCTCCGCCTGCAGTCCGTGCCTGCAACGCCGCCAACCGCGATGCCATGGCTGAGCCCACCCGCCCCGTAGCCTTGAACCCTCCCGTCGGCAGCTGCGGCCCGCTGAACATCCCGAACCTTGGATTCTTTGGCTTCTCAGAAACTGGCGGCGGCGGTGCAGTCCTAAGCGACTCAGGCTCCTGCTCAGGCTCCACATCCTTGTCGTTCTGCAGTGCCGTGCGCAGAGACTGCGCTTGCGACTCGCCAGAGCCCTTTTTTAGGGCCTCGGCCGTAGGCATCTGACGGGGTCCGCGACGAACCAGCCGCTTGACCTGCGGCAGCGCAGGAGACCGGACCGGATCATACACAGGAGCTTTGGCAGTCTCTTCCGGCTCTTCGGATACTTCTTCGGACTTTAGCTGCTCGTCGGAAGCCTCGTCATCTTCGCCCGACTTTGAGCTGGACGTGTGCGGCCGCGAGCCAGTGTCCTGGGGCACAACAGCATCCGACACAGATTCAGACACGCTAGGTAGCTCAGGCGACGGAGTAGACTCAATTTCTGGAGTTGCTATGGACGCTTCAGGCTCCACATCGGCCAAAGTCGATTTGCGCGAAATAGGAACAACTGGAGCAGGCATCGGGCGTGGCGATGTCGAGTCTTCCGACGACGCCGACGGCACTTGCTTGCGGGGCACGCGGTTCAAGTGAGCCAAAAAGTTGGGCTGCTCCTCTTCCTTTTTGGGCGTCGGGTCTTTGGCCGGAACACGCGGCACGCTGCGCAGCTTGGGCAGGCCTGGCGCCTGAGCCGGTACTGGCGCCTCGATCGACTCGGCGTCGCTGTTCTTGCGCGGCGCTGACTTGCGTAGCGCTGGCATACCGCCGCTGGCGAATATCGACCCCAATCCGCCCTGCTGCACGCCGTATGCGGCAAGGCGGAATCCGCCTCGCGGCTGGCTGTCGTCTTCGTCCAACGTCGCCGACTCGGAGATCGGCTCGACCGTCGTGCCCGGAAAGTACCCTTTCTTGCCATGGTACTCGCCCTTCCAGCGCGGCTCTTCGTCGGTGCCGCGGCTGATGATTGTCACCACATCGTCTTTCATCAGGTTCAGCTCCTCGGGCGACTGCGCTTCGTAGTCTTGGATGATTTTGGCCAGCTTGGCCTGGCCCCGAGACTTGGCAGCTGCCTCCTCGCCCTGCTCGACGTCATCGTCGTCGCTCGCTGCGGACTTTGCGGTAGATGGACGGGTGTTTGCAGGCGAGTTGCTGTCTCTGGCCACGTCACCAGCCGATGGCCGACGAGCGGTGTTTGTGGGGACGGCTGGTGCGGGTGCTGGAACGGCCGGTGCGGGTGCTGGCACAGCTGTCGGAACCGAGACAACTGGAGCTGGAGCCGGAGCTGCTGGCAGCTTGTTCAGACCAGCAGAAGGAGCAGGTGGCAGGGCGCGCGGAGCAGGCGGGAGCGGACTAGTAATAACCGGCGGCGGCGGGCTGTTAATAGTCATGGTTGGCTGTGGCAGCGGTTTGGTCGGCGAAGCAACGCTGTCAATCAAAACCTACGTGTAAATAATACCAGTTGCACGTGTTAGCAAACGGTGCTTAAAATTGGAGCAGTGAAAGCAAGAGGTAAACAATGCATGGCAAAGAAACGATCAACACGAAATACGCATAGTCCAAGCACGTGGCACAACCCAAATAACGCATGATTTTAACACCTACCTCTTCATTCTGCTCGGTATGGTCATGGCTGCTCTCTGCTGGCTCGTCCTTGTGCTTGTGCTTCATGGTGCCAAACAGCCGGCTGATACGGCGACCCGTCTTTTTCTCCTTCTTCGTCTCAGGGTCTTCGTCCGACAAGGGCGACATCGCTGCGTGCATCTTTTCGCCGGCAGCTGGACCCAGTGCAATTTCTGTGGATGCACGAGGCGGCAGCGGTGGGTTGCGTAACGGCAACACAGGTGTAGCCTGTGGCGGCTGTGGAAGCGATGCGCCCGGTCCTGTCGTGCCCCGCCGAGCGAGCGGCATTGGCGGCTGGGGCAATGGACGGGCTGCTGGCGTGTCCTCAACGTACTCTTCAGCGTAGTTGGCTGGGAACATCCCAATGTTGCCGTTATGGCGGCCCAAGTACCATCCATCGACCTCTTTCTTTACATCAACAATGTCACCGATTTCCAGCGTCAAGTCGTCCTCGTCCGACGCCTCGAATCGCTTAATAATGCGCACTCGACGTTTGAGCTTGGGCTTCGTTTCGATCTTGTGCACAAAACTGGACGGAAACCACCCATTTTCTTTGGTGCGGTCGTTTGTCCCCGTCCACCAGCTGGGGTCGTCGTCGTTGGATACCCGGACAGTGTCGCCTTCTTTCAGCTCCAACTCCTCAGACTTGTTTTTGCTGTACGAATGAACCGCCTTGACCAAGAACTTTTCTGTCATTGTGCGAGCCGATGAAGAGTAAATGGCTGGGACAGATTTAGCTGCAAATATAAACGAGCAGTAGAAGGGTCTCCCTTTGTTGACTGATAAAATAGTTCTAGATTTGGTTTGACAGCTAGAAGAAATAAGAAATGCAAGGGAAAATAGCACCAGAGAAGCACAAAGGGTCAATACGTTTTCCACTCTTTTCTTGGCGCATGGTCGGCACTCCCTTTTCCCGCACACAAGTCACTTTTTCCTCTATGCTTTTGTGCAAAAGATGGGCCACGTGTCAGTGTGGGGATTTGCTTTACAAGCGACGGCCCTGACCGACAAGGTGCTCTTCGGTCCACAGCGTGTTGCCTGAGCAGGCACACACCTGTTTGTCGTTCTCAAACAGCCCGGCGCTGCGTGCAATAACGCCGGCCAGAATTCCTGGCCCGCTGCCGCCGTCGACCTTGCTTTGCGCCGACACGCCTTTGCCCAAATCGTCTTGTCGAGCGCCAATAACCATGGACCGGCCGATGATCTCCCACACCTTGAACCGCTCGGTCTCAAACGCCAAACCACCCCATCCGTCTTTCACTACCAAATTGCCCAAATCGCCACGATGTCCTTGCTTCAAATCGCCGTGCTCGCTCTGGTCGGGGTTCCAATGCTTGCCACACGACTCGGGCACGCTGCTCAAATCGCCGTTCTCATGGATAGCCACACCATGTGCGCCTTCAGCAATTCCACTGACTGTTATGTCGACAAAGCAAATGTCTTTGCTCACCTGCACAAACCGTGCCAGCCCGCGAGTCTTGCTGTCTGCCATGGCCCGCCCTTCTTCAAATATACACACGGCGGCGCCAATGTTGCCCGAGCCTGATCCTGTGCCACGCACCACGGCTGCTCGCCCTGACTCTTTTATTGCGTTGAGTACTGCCGAGGGCCGAGCTGTGCCCTCGACTATCACTTGCTTCGACTCTAGCGAAATGTCGAATTTGTCCACTCCGTTCACGCCCTTTAGAACTTGCGTCACGTCATCAACGCAGCTCTGGCACGTCATGTCCACGGATAGTTGCACTTTAATGTCCATAGTTTCTTTGTATTTGCGCAGTTTTTTTGTTTTTTTGGTGAATAAAATATTAAAAGAAAAGCAAAGAACGTTTTAGGCGGCAAAATTGCCTCATGGCTTATTAATCATTTGCAGAGCCATACTTTTTTGCACATACATTTAGTGTTTTAAGCAGTGGTGTTGCCAGCATATAAAAATGCGCATTACGTTTGTTTAATAAATAATGGCTGCAACTAGTGAATGCGCACCCTTGTTTCTCGGGCTGGATCTTAGCACACAGCAGCTCAAGGGCGTGCTACTGAACCAGCACTCTAGTATAGTATATGAGATGGGTATTGTGTTTGACGATGAGTTCCCCGAGTTTAAAACATGCAATGGTCGCCATGTAAACGGCGATACTGTAACTGCACCGGTTTTGATGTGGGTGGCGGCGATTGATCTGCTTATGAGTCGGCTGAAAGCAACTGGGTTAGCGCCGTATATTTGCGGTATCAGCGGCGCTGCTCAGCAGCACGGCAGCGTTTACTGGCGCCAACAAGGCGTTGAGACAAATAAGCAGCTGGATCCCCGCGTGTCGCTAAGACAACAGTTTGACAGTGCGTTTGCGGTGCTCGAATCTCCAATATGGGAAGACTCAAGCACGAGTGAGCAGTGTCAGAATTTAGAACAAAGCGCTGGCGGTGCTTGTGAGCTGGCTCGTATCACTGGATCTACTGCGTTTGAGCGGTTCACTGGTCCGCAAATCGCAAAAATCAAAGAAACCCAGCCCCACGTATGGTCGCAAGTATCGCGCATTTCACTAGTCTCCTCGTTTGTTGCCTCGCTTCTCATTGGCGATATTGCTCCGATTGACTGCAGCGATGCGTCAGGCACTAATTTATACGACATACAATGTGGTCGGTGGTCTCAAGAGCTGTGCGATTCCATTGATCCGCATCTCGTGCAGCTTTTAGGCGAAAGAGTTGTAATGGCCAACGAGGTTGTAGGCCAGTTGTCCTCATACTACACAGAACGGTACAATATCCGTCAGTGTCCAGTAGTGGCATTTACAGGCGACAATCCGTCAGCGTTTGCTGGGTTTGAAAGCATGTTTGCTGCTGGTCGTTCGGCTGCAGTGGTGAGTCTGGGTACCAGCGACACAGTGCTGTTTCCATTGGAACAGTATCCATACTCCTTGAATACATCGTCAGTGGCTATGCAGCACTTGGACGGCCATGTTTTACGGCATCCGACGGATCGAAACCTCTACATCGCCATGTTGTGCTACAAGAACGGATCATTGGCTCGCGATTGGGTGCGTGAGCACAGCTTGGGATCCAGCAGCACTTGGGCCGAATTTAGCAACGCTGCAGATACAGAACCCATGGCGCCAAGAGCCTTTGGCTTCTACTACCTTTCTACCGAGATTCTGCCCCGCGCCAAAGGCATATACCGTTTTGAGCAGCACAAAAATGGCAGCATCGTATGTCCAAATGGCACGCGGTACCAACCAGTTACTGTGTTCTCAACGAGCAATCAAGGTGACTCGCATTGGAGCGACGCACGAGCAATCATTGAGAGCCAGTTTATGAGCATGTGTGTGGACTATGCGCACAAAGAAATGGGCGCTATGACTGGCATTGCCATAACCGGTGGCGCATCAAGCAACCCGACGCTGCAACAGGCTGTTTCAGACATTTTGGGTGTGCCGGTGTTTGCAACTGCCATTCACACCACAAAAGGCGTTGATATTAGGGCGCCGGCAATGCCAGCGTATGGCGGAGCTATTCGTGCGCTGGATCAGCATATGAAGCTAACGGCAACCGTGTCTAAAGACGGAAGCAAATATACGCTGCAGCACATTTGCAGCCCCAATGACCGCAAGCACGCAGTGTATGTGCAGGCGTTGGCTGATTTCGAGTTTCTACGCAACTATGTTAGCTCAGGGGTGTGCATCTCAGGGGCGTGACCGTAACACACATCGAAGGGATCTATACTGAGTTTCAGTGGAAATCAGGGGTACTACCCAATCCACCTTTTTAATTTACACTCACGTGAACCATCTTTAATTTTGACACAATTTCGTAGCCCCTCGCAGTGCTATAAAAACTTGCCAATATTCCTCCACCCCTTTAGCATTTTTTGTTTCTTTTTCTCGATCTTTTTTGATCTTGTCCATATTCCCCTAATACAAAATATGGAGGGCGAAGTGCAGGGCCATATTGAGCAAACGGCCAGAGACGCAAAGCCCCAGGCCAGCGGCATCGAGAACCTGGCGTACGGCTCGCTATCTGGAATGATGGGCAAGTTTGTCGAGTATCCGTTCGACACAGTCAAAGTGCGGCTGCAAACCAGCGAGACGCAAGTATTCTCCGGCACTCTCGACTGCCTTAAACAGACATGGCAGCACGAGGGGTTCCGGGGCTTCTACCGCGGCCTAACATCGCCACTTTTGGGAGCCATGGCGGAAAACGCAATTGCGTTCTACGCATACAACCAAATCCAGTCAATCATTCGCTCAGTTTCCCACGACTCTTCAGCAGGGCTTTCCCTACCACAGTTGTTTGCCAGCGGAGCGCTATCGGGCAGCATCTGTGCGTTTGTGATCTCGCCGGTCGAGCTGGTCAAATGTAAGCTACAAGTGGAGAACGTGCAAGGATACGCTAGCGGTGGGCAAACGAGCCGCGTAAAGTTCCAGGGCCCGGTTTCGGTGGTTGCTCATTTGCTCAAGACGCAGGGCGTGGGTGGGCTGTACAAGGGCATTTTGCCTACAGTTGCGCGCGAAACATTGGGCGTGGGATTCTGGTTTGGCACGTACGAGCTGGTATGCCAGATGCTGCTGAATGTGCAGAACAGGGATGGATCGGCAAAGCTGACCAAAAGTGACTTGGGCGCAGGCAGTATTGTTTTGGCTGGCGGGTGCGCTGGAATTGGGTATAATATTACGTCGTATCCGATCGATGTGGTAAAGTCGTTTATACAGACTGACGATGTCCGGGCGGCGGCAAGCAAGGAGCGCGCTGGAATAGTTAGCACGATCAAAACTGTGTATTCGCGTGGTGGAATTGCTGCGTTTTACCGTGGACTAGGTATTACGTTGATCCGCTCTTTCCCGGCCAACGCGGCAATGTTTATGACTTACGAGTATCTTACGCGTCTGTCAGCTGCACTCTACAGCCACTAATTATAGATTTATTCTTAGAGCTTGCTTAAATATTAAAAAGTTGTAAAGAGAACGAGTAGAGCCTGTTCCGCTGTCAAATACGGTCAAACACTGTCAAACTCGGCAGGAATTCCGAAAAACTTGTTAAACTCGTCCATATCCATGTTGAACTTGTCTCTAACCCAGCTCTGAATAATAAACACATTGTCGGTCCACCGATTAGCAGCATCCTTGGCCACCCCAGCCTCCTCCTTCTTCCTATGCATCAACACCGGATCGCACTCTTTAAACTGCTTCAACTCCTCCTGCTGCCCACTCCACAAAGCTTCAGTCTCCGTCATCTCCTCAACCAAATTGCCTCGCTCCTCCGTATGTTCCCGGCCCAACTGAGCATTCGCAATCAAATCACCAAGCTCTTTCTGCTTGGCTTGCATCTGAGCCAGCTCCTTTTCAAGCTGCATCATCTTGTTTTTGCGCTTTACGGCGGCTTCGCTTGGAAACGCCCAGAAAAAGTTTGACGTGCCGACTTTTTCGCAGTGGCACATCCCGTCGTCGACGAGTGACTGGACGACGTCTTTGACCGACTGGGAGACTATTCCTTTTTGCTTGGGTCCAATTCTTTCAAGCTCTTTTAGAAGAAATGGTTCGGGCATTTCGTGGAAAATGTCCAGCATGCGTTTGCGCTTCTCTTCCAAACTCAGCCGCGGTCCCTAAAGTGTGTGATTGCGTTAGTCACCTGGCAATAAAAGCAGAGTAGCTATATATTTTCTGTATTTCAGACTCCTACCATTTTTGTTTGGTGCAAACGTTGACAGAACGAAATAAAGTTTAAGAGCTACAAACAGAAAAAACGCAAGAAAAAACAATTGAGAGTTAAAAGATGATGCGTTGATAAAAATTCAAAGCGTTCAAAGTATGGCTGCGGAAATTAAAGTTGGCAGTAATCGCGTAGCTCGATTAGATCAGACAGTATACGTTGCTGGACCAAAATGACAATTTTAGTCTCCTTGCCAGGCGTGAGGAAGGCCATAGGTGAGATAGCTAGCCTAACATGAAAGTGACTATGAATTGTGCTTTAAAATTCCACTAAAGTGTGCAACTTGGTGGTCTATTTCACATTAAAGCTAGAAAATAATAAACCGCTACAATGTTTAATCAGAGACACACTATCACTACATGCGTAGCCATGAATCAAAAGTTCCTGTGCAACTTTAATAATAACATGAGCGAATCAAGCTGCCAATAGGCATTTACCCAACTGATACGCTTGCCAATGAAGATATTTCTCCGTCTGCGAATTAAGAGTGCGCGGAGGCCTTTAAATTCCGATATATTTCCAGCATGTGCTTTTCGTGTGTTTCTTTTCTTCTGATCCTTAGCTTTTCCTTCTTTACTTTACACTTTACGTATTTGTCATACGTGGCGCATTATCTCTCAGCAAAACCTCCATACAATCGGTTTATCTGCAGACCTTTATCTGCTTATCTTCTGCCAATACGCGATCGCCACAATTGACGAAAAATGACTTTTTGCGCAGCTGTCGGTCACAAGCTATTGCAGCGCATTCCCACGGTCGGCCGCGGCTCGGCTCGAGCATACAGCGCACGGCCAACGACTCTGCCAGACGAGGGCCGAGCCAAAGTAACTATCCGCACAATCAAGAAGCTTTACACAGACCAGCAGCCCATCACAATGATGACAGCATACGACTATCCGACATCGGTGGCGTGCGACCGGGCGGGCGTCGACATGGTGCTCGTGGGCGACTCGCTGGCGATGGTGGCTTTGGGCCACAACGACACGTCGGAGATAACCATGGACGACATGATCCACCATAGCAAAGCAGTGGCCCGCGGATCCCGCAGCTCGTTCCTCGTAACCGACCTGCCGTTTGGCGCGTACCAGTCGGACGAGACCACAGCGGTCAACAACGCCATCCGCATGATCAAAGAAGGCCGTGCCGAGGCGATAAAGCTCGAAGCCGGGCGCCGTGCCGCGCCAAAAATCGACGCAATTGTGAATGGCGCGGGCATCCCGGTGGTCGGACATATTGGACTGACGCCGCAGACAGCGGTGGCATTGGGCGGGTTCCGCGTGCAAGGCAAGTCAGTCGCAAGTGCGCAGGCGCTGGTCGCCGATGCACTTGCGTTACAGGAAGCCGGGTGTTTTGCTATTGTGCTGGAGGCCATGCCGTCGCTGGTCGCTGAGGCTGTTACGCGACTGCTTCGTATCCCGACTATTGGTATTGGAGCTGGACCGGCTACGTCGGGCCAGGTGCTTGTGCTGTCGGATATGGTGGGTATGTTTGACCGGTTTACGCCAAAGTTCTGCCGTTCGTTTGCTGATCTTGGGCCCCGCATGGTTACTGCGGTTGGCGAGTACAATGAGGCGGTGCGCGCAGGCACGTTCCCGGCCGAGGGTACTCATACATACGCGATGCCGGCTGCGGCCGAGGAGAGATGGCGCACGTATGTGCAAAAGGAGTTTGGCTTGGAGCTTGGGCCAGGCAGTGGTTCTGGAACTCGTGTAAGCACAGATCCTGTTCCGCAGAGTATCTAGACCGGCCTGTGGTCTTGCCAACCCGACAACCACGTTTCTCTCTCGTTGCAACCAATATTTCTATTTGCGGCCTCGCATTCATTTGCACGTAATAAATGCTCAATTACATCCCTGGTTGGACTTGCTCAGTGTGAGGGCGGTGCACCTGTGCATATTGCTCTCGGACACAATTAAACAGCCCCCATTGTCCCTGTGTAGGAATCGAAGATGGCACGTGCAAGGGTTGTCCTGCCTGATCAGGCATATTCATTTTCCAGGATGCGGGGTTGTAGAGGCAAGAGAGTTTGCCGACGCATTGACATAAAGCGAACACTGCGCGGTTCTTTCTTTGCTCTGCTCAAGATTTATTCCTATCGATTCTTAAGAGTTCCTCAGCTTTTTTCTTTTGCAGAAGGATCTTTGTTTTCAATCAAGGCATTTTCAAGAAAGCTCTGATCAACTAGCGACGCAAACCGTATACTCTGTAGCTAATGTCGACGCGGTACTCGACTCCGGACCAGCCGGATATTCCGCCATTTATGGTGTGGAATCTGGATCTAAACGAGGACGGCACTACGCCGCATGACAAATCGGTACGCATTTATTTGTAGATGACTGCAATGCCATTGAATCTGGTCATTTTTGCTAAAGTGCTTTCATTTGAAAACGCTATCCATTGTAGTTTATCCGCATTCCGTCAGCACCGAACCAGTCGTGTGCTATCCGTTTCCGAATCCTGATCGGATCTACGGCATCCATTGACGCTACCCTGCATACAAACTACCCGCTCGACGGCTCCGACTACCAGCGCACCAAGTTCCACGCCAAGCGGTTCAACTTTAACAACCAGACAGAACAAATCTGTGAGTTCCGGATTGAGCAGCCAGGGCCGTACCAGTACTATTTGTCATACAAGAGCATCGATGACGACGATGACGACAAGTGCGACGCAATAGCAAGCGCAAACGACCGTAACCCCACGGTGGAGCGCATTTACCGGGCGTTCAAGAGCAAGCGCACGCCCACCGCGTACTTTTTGGTGGACCCGCATTTGGAGCTGGGCGGACAGCCGCTGCCGCTGGACGGAATAGCGCTACAGTCAGTGAGTCCGAAATGGCTCGGACTTCTCAAAGACTGGTCGCCGCAGCTGGCAGCCAGCAGCAAGCTCGGGTACAACATGGTACACTTTATTCCAATGCAACAGCGCGGCGGGTCAGACTCGCCGTACTCGCTGTACAACCAGCTGGAGCTTTCCGACGATCTGTTTGACACGCCGCTCAAACGCAGCGAGAAGGAAGTACGGCTGCGCGAGACGCTGCTGGAGATGAACCACCGGCACAAGATGCTGGGTGTTACGGACATGGTGTGGAACCACACAGCGTACAACTCTGACTGGCTTCGTGATCACCCCGAGGCCGGATTTAATTTGGAGAACTCGCCGCATTTGCGTAGCGCGTATGAGCTGGATGCGGCGCTGACGCAGTTTTCGCGGTACTTGTCTGATCTTGGGCTGGACCGTATGGTGCACTCGGTCGCTGATGTGGACCGTTTGATGGACGGCGTTGCTACGCATGTGTTTAAGCCGCTGCGTCTGTGGCAGTTTTACGTTATTGACGTTGAGGCCGCGCTTGCAAGCGTCGGTGATGCATGGGATGCGACAGCGACCGAGCAGTTGGAAGTCGAAGACTGCGACACGCTCGTGAAGCTTAGCGGCGATGCTCGCACAGAGTGGCAGCGCACGTATATGCTCGGTGACCGTGCACACGCAATGGGCACACGGTTTGGGCGTACAATCGACGCAGGGCGCACTGCTGCAATGTTGCGCGCACTGTCGAGCGATGGAACAAAGGACGGGGCGCTGGCGCAGCTTCGTGCACTGCTGGATCTGCTCAACCTGGCGTACTACCGTGAGTACGACGCTGATGTTGCGACGGCGCAAAAGAACATTGGCGAGCGCGTAAAGTACGAGCGGCTGGATAACGGCAGCTGGAAGTTTGGCAAGCCGATTGACGATGATTACAAGATTGTGGATCCCCTGTTTACTACGGTAGATACTCGTGAGGATGTGAATGACGACCGGCGGCACTTGGCTAATAACGGGTGGATCTGGGGCGGTAATCCGCTAGATAACTTTGCGGGCGCACAGTCCAAGGCGTATTTGTTGCGTGAGGTCATTGTGTGGGGCGACTGCGTCAAGCTCAACTACGGCACACAGCCGGCAGATAACCCGTGGCTGTGGGAGCACATGCGCCAATACACATTGGGCATGGCACGGGCATTCCACGGCTTCCGCATCGACAACTGCCACAGCACGCCAATCGAACTGGCCGAGTATCTGTTGGACGAGGCGCGCCGCACCAATCCAAACCTCTACGTCATTGCCGAGCTGTTCACAGGATCCGAAAGCACCGACCGTGTGTTTGTGCAGCGTCTAGGAATTAATTCGCTAATTCGCGAGGCGATGCAAGCGTGGGATGCGCACGAGATGTCGCGACTGGCGCATCGCCACGGTGGGCGGCCAATTGGGTCACTGGCGCTGGACTGTCTGGGCGAGCCTGGGTTCTTTACCGATGACGCTCACGGCGGTACGCGCATTAACGGTATTGTTGCGCCGCTGAGTGGATCGTTGCCACATGCAATGTTCTTTGACTGCACTCACGACAACGAGACGCCTGCGCAGAAGCGCACGATGGAGGATGCGCTGCCCAACACGGCCATTGTCGCAATGACTGCGTGCGCATCGGGCAGCACACGCGGATATGACGAGTTGTATCCGCGCCTTCTGAATGTGGTGCACGAGCACCGCCGGTACGCGGCGCTAGATGATCCACTTAAAGTAGGGCTGGGCGCAGCTAAAGCCAAGATCAACCGCCTGCACCGCGAGATTGCTGCGTTCCAAGAAGTGCACGTGCATCACGAGAGTGACTATGTCACGGTCCACCGTGTGCACCCGGTCACTCGGGAAGGCGTGCTGATGGTTGCACACTGTGCGTTCCACGGTGCGTCTGAGACTGCGTCATTTGAGAACCCACGACTCTATGGGACTTCTGCAACAGCAGAGTTTGCTTATCGACTTCGATCAGCAGAGGGCGCCAAACCTGATAGCTCAAGCGAAGACGACGGCATTCTGCACGGGCTGCCGTCAACGCTCGAGGAGCTCGATGCGCCCGGAATCAGCAAACACGCAGACAGCCGCGGAATGTACACAGAGCTACAGCTGCCACCCAACTTTGGGCCGGGCAGCGTCCTTGTTGTGCGCACGCGCCTGGTCGACTTTAAGCCAAATCTGGACTGGAAGATCCGCACTTGCGCTGATGAAGTCGTGGCCAAGCTGTCGCTGGGTGCGCTGAACGCTGCACTGTTCCGGTGTGACGCCGAAGAGCGCGATGTGATTGGCGACGGCGTGTACAATGTGCCAGGACTAGGTTCGCTGTCGTACTGTGGCATTCAGGGCTGGATCACGCACCTTGAGCACATTATCCCAAACAACGATCTGGGTCATCCTCTGTGTGGGCATTTGCGCCAAGGCAACTGGGCTCTGGACTTTGTGTCAAAGCGGCTGCACAAGTACGCTCGTGTGTACCCGCAACTTGACGACCTGGCCGAGTGGTTCGATGAGCGCTGGGCGCTGGTCAAACGCGTGCCAAACTTCATGGTTCCTCGGTACTTTGCACTAACAATGCACACAGCGTACCGTGCCCTGGTCCGTCGTGCGCTTAGCTTAATGCCTGGCGATATTGTTGGCCGTTCGCGGTTCACCAATCAGCTGGCGCTGACGTCAGTGCAGATGATGGGCTATGTCAATAGCGCCGGTCTGCGTCCGACAAGCAGTGCTGGAGACTGTTCGATGAGCGCCGGGCTGCCGCACTTTTCAACACACCATATGCGGTGCTGGGGCCGCGATGTGTTTATTGCGCTCGAAGGGCTTTTGCTGGTGACTGGCCGCTTTGACGAGGCGCGCGACCACATTTTGGCCTTTGGCAGCACGCTGAAGCATGGACTGATTCCGAATCTTTTGGACTCTGGCCGTTTCCCGCGCTACAACGCTCGCGATGCAACGTGGTTCTGGCTCCAAGCCGTGCAAACATACTGCATGCTCAGCCCTGAGGGCTTGAAGCTCTTGGATACTCCAGTTGAGCGGCGGTTCCCTGACGGCGAGGCGTTTGTGCACTGGGACAGCGACGTTGCGTATAGCAAGTCAAGCACGGTTGCTGATTTGATTCACGAGATTATGCAACGACACGCGCAGGGCATTAGCTTCCGGGAGTGGAACGCGGGCTCGGCGCTGGATTCTCAAATGCGCGACGAAGGGTTCAATGTGGACATTAGCGTGGACTTTGCGAGCACAGGGTTTGTGAGCGGCGGCAGCCAGTGGAACTGCGGCACGTGGATGGACAAGATGGGTTCGTCGGACAAAGCAGGGATCCGGGGCGTGCCTGCCACGCCGCGCGACGGCGCCGATATTGAGATTGTGGGGCTGCAAAAATCGACTCTGCGCTGGCTGGCCGAGCTCTGCCGCCAAAGCATATTCGCACACGAGGGCGTAACTACTACCAGTGGCTCACAGATCACGTACTCTCAGTGGGACCAGCTTGTGCAAGACAGCTTTGAGAAACACTTTTGGGTGCCGCTGGATCCGAGCGACGACGTCGAGTACCATGTGGATTCGACCGTGGTCAACCGCCGTGGTATTTATCGCGACACGTACGGGTCGTCGACCGCGTGGGCAGACTACCAGTTCCGGCCAAACATTTCGATTGCCATGACCGTTGCGCCAGAGCTGTTTGACCCCGAACACGCTGTGATCTGTCTGCACAAGATCAGCTCCGTGCTGGCTGGCCCGCTCGGCATGCGCACGCTGGATCCTCGCGATATGCGGTACCGTCCCAATTACGACAACTCTAACGACTCGAGCGACCCGCTTGTGGCCCAGGGAATAAACTACCACCAAGGACCTGAATGGCTGTGGCCCACCGCATACTATTTGCGCGCACGCCTGCTCTTTTTGCACAAGGCGGTCAGCCAGCGGCAGGCGGCGTCCGCGGAGCTTACCCATGCGCTGCGCACAGTCTACCATGAGCTGCACGCCAATATGGTCAACTTGAAGCACCATATTTCGAGCTCGTCGTTTGCCGGGCTGCCCGAGCTGACCAACCGCGATGGAAGCTACTGCCGCGACTCGTGCGAAACTCAGGCGTGGAGCAGCGGATGTCTTCTCATGGCGTTGCACGAAATGGCCAAACTCGAGCTGATTGTGCACGAAGCGCTGGCTCTGCAACCTGCAGATTAACCTGGGTCACCACGTGTCTGATTCCCAAATCCTTTTATCATCTGATGCACACGCACAATATGCACAATAGTTTTTAGCATTATGACGTGGCCAAATACTTTCTTTTTCTTTATATATGGTGTTATTCACATTTTATTACAATGACGAGCGAGTATAATGCGGCGCAACGCGTGCTGCACAAGCTCAAGCAGAACGTGGGCGAGTTTGACCTAATGGAATCCACACAAGACTCTACAGTAGTGCAAGGGGCAATCGCACAAGACTTGCAAACTTTGAGCAAGCGAATCAGCGAGTACCGCATCTTGGGCCGCCAAGAATCAAACGAGCGCAAACGCACCACAATGCTCGACCGAGCGACTCATATGGCGGACGACCACGAGCAGCTCAAACGCCGGACCGACAAGATCACGCAACGCCGAGCCACGCGAACCACCCACACGGACGAGCGAAACGAGCTGTTTCAGCGCACGCAAATGGGGCGTACGCAAATGGACACAACGATTGCGATGGACGCGCAAGACGAGGAGGCGTTTTGGGGGCGAAGCGAGCAGTTGCTCGACGGGTATATTGAGCAAGGCATGTCGTCGCTGCAAAACTTGAGGGAGCAAAAAGGAATATTGCAGAGTGCGCATCGTCGGGTGTTGAATGTTGATGATACGCTGGGCTTGTCGCGAGGGGTTATTAAGATGATCAATCGGAGGACGACGCAGGATAAGATTCTTTTGGGCGGCGGGATGGCAGTTACGTGCATTTTGATTTACTTTATTGTTCATTATTTTGGGTAGGAAATAGTTTTAGGTTACTTTATCTGGTATATTAGGTGAACGGTAGAAACTAATTTAGATGCATGTATAAAATGCTACTAGCAATAAAAACCTATAAACTTGTGATAAAAAGACTGATTTTTATCAAAGGTGAGTTGGTTGTGATTCTATTTCTTTTTGCATAATGGCTGTGAGCATGCCCACGCATAAACGACGGAGGGCTGGTACCATGAGCAGCAGGCCAATCCCGTTCGAGTTCCCGTCGTGGATTATTTCAGCTGTGATTTTGGGGGGTTGGGCGGCGTTAGCGTATTTTGCAATCACGCAATCCGAAACGGCGTTTACCAAGCGTGTGTTTTGGCTACTTCCGCAGGGAGTTTTCTGGTTTGGACTTAAAGCGCTGTGTGCGATTCACGGTATTGAAGCCGCAGTAGTATACCTGGCGTGCCGCCACGTTCGTCGAGAAAAGCATGCGCTCTTGAGCTGGACGACGCAAGTGCAATATTCGGCGAGTACGCTGGTGTTTGGCATATTTGCGGGCACAGTGTTGTTTCGGCACTTGGACAGGCGCGGGATGACTTGATATTCGGGGTTTCTGTTATTCTAACGGGTTCCTGTGAGTAATCTCACCCGGGATAGTATCCTTTTCCGGTGTGAATGGGAGGCTGATCTTTCTTTTCCCGCTGACAATCTCTGTTACTTGGTCCCCTTTCTCCCCAACGCTCACACTTTGGGCGTTTGGGAGTGAGTCTGGGAGCATTTCTGTGCGCATTGCAGCAGACGGGACGAGGGCGCAGGCATTTTCTTATTCTTTCCAAATGTTGGAAGAAAACAAGCGCAGGAATCCGAGCCAGAGAAATGGCGACACTAGCATACACGAGAGCATATATAAAGGCAGCCATGTCCAGCGCCCACATTTTTCTTTTTCTTCCAACATTTCTTCTGGTTCCAGCACCGTAATTATTTCAACCTTCGCACTAGCATCTATTATTTAGCACCAAGCTACGTCAAAATTTACAAAATGTCTATCAAGTCGACCGTCCTTGGATTCCCTCGCATGGGATCTGACCGCCAGCTGAAGAAGCTCGTGGAGAAGTTCTGGGCCGGCAAGGCGACCGAGCAGGAGCTGGTCGAGGGCAGCAAGCAGCTGCGTGCTGACCACTGGGCGCTGCAGAAGCAGCACGGCCTGACTGAGGTCCCGGCCGGTGACTTTTCATACTACGACCATGTGCTCGACGCAGCGTTTGCGGTCGGCATCATCCCCGAGCGCTACCAGCAGCTCGACACTGCGGGCACGCAGGCATACTTTGCCATGGCGCGCGGTCTACAAAACAAGAGCATCGGCATCGACGTTCCGTCGCTCGAGATGAAGAAGTGGTTCGACACCAACTACCATTTCATGGTGCCCGAGGTTGCCGACAACCAAAAGTTTGTTCTGCACTCGACCAAGGTCGTCGATGAGTTCAAGGAGGCCCGTGCGCTCGGCTACACTGCGCGCCCGGTCGTGTTGGGCCCAGTGTCGTTGTTGGCGCTGAGCAAGACCGCCAAGGGCTCGTCGACAAAGCCGCTTGAGCAGCTGGCCAGCCTTGTGCCAGTGTACGTTGAGCTGCTCGGCCAGCTGGCTGCGGCCGGCGCCGAGTGGGTGCAGATGGACGAGCCGGTGCTGGCTCTGGATCTCGACGCCGCCGTCTACAAGGCCGCGTTCGAGCAGGCGTACAGCGAGTTTGCCAAGATCGACGGACTCAAGTACCTCCTGACCAGCTACTTTAACCGCCTGGGCGAGAACCTCGCGTGGGCTGCCACACTCCCCGTGCACGGTATCCACTTGGATCTGGTGCGCGGCAGCGATGACCTGGACACCGCGCTGGCGACTATTCCGGAGGACAAGATCATCTCGGCGGGTCTGATCAACGGCCGCAACATCTGGAAGGCCAACCTGGGCCAGCAGCTGGCTGTGCTCAACAAGATCATCAGCGCTCGTACGCCTGGCCGTGTGTGGGTGAGCAGCTCGTGCTCGCTTCTGCACTCGCCGCACTCGCTGCAGCCCGAGGTCGGACATCTTGATGAGGAGACTCTCGGCTGGCTGTCGTTTGCCGAGGAGAAAGTTGAGGAGGTCGCCACTTTGGCGGCTGCCGCTGCCGACCCGACGACGGTGCAGGCGAAGCTGCAGGTCAACGCCGCCAACGTTGCCAGCCGCAAGTCTTCGGAGCGCATCACCCGCCCTGCTGTTCAGCAGCGTCTGGCTGCACTGGACCGCTCGTTCTACACGCGCAAGGCGCCGTTCACCGAGCGCCAGACGCTGCAGCGCGCTGCTCTCAAGCTGCCGCTGTTCCCGACCACCACCATTGGCTCGTTCCCGCAGACCGCCGAGGTGCGCAAGGCGCGTGCGCAGTTCCGCAAGGGCGCGCTGGCCGAGGCCGAGTACACCGAGTACCTGGAGGCCGAGACACGCAAGTGCATCGAGTGGCAGGACCAGATCGGTCTGGACGTGCTGGTGCACGGCGAGTTTGAGCGCACCGACATGGTCGAGTTCTTTGGCGAGAACCTCGAGGGCTTTGTCTTCACCAAGAAGGGCTGGGTGCAGTCGTACGGCTCGCGCTGTGTCAAGCCGCCGGTCATCTTCGGCGACGTGTCGCGCCCGAAGGCCATGACCGTCGATGTGGCCAAGTTCGCGCAGTCGTGCAGCGCCAACAAGCCGGTCAAGGGCATGCTGACCGGTCCCGTGACTATCCTCAAGTGGTCGTTTGTGCGCGACGACCAGCCGCTGTCGCAGACCGCCGGCCAGATTGCGCTGGCCATCCGCGACGAGGTCGTTGATCTCGAGGCCGCCGGCATCAAGGTCATCCAGGTCGACGAGCCGGCCATCCGCGAGGGCCTGCCCCTGCGCAAGGCCGACTACGCCGCGTACCTTGAGTGGTCGGTCGACGTGTTCCGTCTGGCCACCACCGGCGTGACCAACCAGACGCAGATCCACACGCATTTCTGCTACAGCGACTTTAACGAGATCTTCACGGCCATCCAGAACCTGGACGCCGACGTTATCACCATCGAGAACTCAAAGTCTGACCTGAAGCTGCTCGGCGCTCTCGAGACTCATGGCTACGCGGCTGAGATCGGCCCGGGCCTGTACGACATCCACTCGCCGCGTGTGCCGTCGGTCGAGGAGATGACTGCGCGCTTTGCTGCTCTGCAAAAGTACATTCCGGCTGAGAACCTGTGGGCGAACCCCGACTGTGGTCTCAAGACTCGCGGCTGGCCCGAGGTCAAGGAGTCGCTGGAGAACCTGGTTGCTGTGGCCGTCAACGCTCGCCGCCAGCACCAGGCATAAGCTAGTTTCAGTGTGTGTAATTGTCGAATATGCAGTGTGTTGTCTTTTATTGCTTCATGCTGGTTATTATAATAAATAATCAATTAAGTCTATTGAAAACGGTTGGCCAACCTCCAGAACCTTGGTGCGGCCTGTTTGTGTGCATCTCGGACAAATAAAACATGCGCCAAACCAGCTTTTAGTTGGCGCCCATTGGCTCATGCGCCATTGCGTACCTCTTGGTCATTTGGTTCCTGTTGATCTCAGCAGGTCCTTTGCAATTTTTTCAAAAGAGCACAAATTCATTTCTTTCCCTATTTTTATCGTTGCCACGGTGTTTATTTTCCCTGTTTCCCGTTGCCACTGTTTTTGTTACTGTCTACTTCTTTTCTTCGTATTCACTTTATTTGCTTTCCCTTTTTTACGAATAGTTTTTGCGTATGGCGGATTCGTCGTCAGTATCAGACGACTCGAATACGGACGATAACTCGGTGTCGACGTTTACGTCGTCGCTGGTGTTTAACATCGTCGTAGCAGCAGTTATTTTCATTGCGTTCTGCGTTCTGCGGTCTCGGTTCAAGCGCGTATATGCACCCCGAACATATGCGGTGGGCAAAGAGTAAGCTTATTCCCAATCGAGCGTCATGCATAATACATATGTACACGTACTAACCATTGCGTGGTAGGAAGCGGTCGCCGTCGATTGGCGCCCAAATGCTGGCATGGATCCCCGCCGTGCTCAAAGTGGACGAAGACAAGATTATCAAACGAGTGGGGCTTGACACATACATGTTTCTACGTTACATGCGGTCGATGTTTGTAATCTTCGTGGTACTGAGCTTTTTGTCGCTGGTAACGATTCTGCCTGTGAACATTACGGGCGGGGCCGGAGCCACCGAACTCAACGTACTGACAATCGCCAACGTTCCGTCAGAGAGCACAAAACTGTGGGTGCACATTGTGTTCTTTATGTTGTTCGTTGCATGGGTGCTGCGCAATATCTTTGTTGAGCTGCAAGTATACACGAGGCTGCGTATTTGGTGGCTGACCAACCCCAGCCACGCGCAGAAAATCGGGTCTTCCACTATTATGGTATCGTCGTTGCCTCAAGCACTGGCCGACAGCGACAAGAAGCTGGAATCAACATTCGATATGTTTCCGGGCGGCGTGCGCCAAGTCATCGTCAACCGCAATTGCTCAGACTTGGAGGAAATCGTCGACGAGCGTGACAAACTGGCCGCCAAGCTGGAAAAGCTGTTGACGAGCTATGCGGCTACGAGCGAGAAACTGCACAAAAAAGCAGCCAAGAAAAACTCAACATATAAAGAGCCTAAACGTCCAATGATGCGCGAGAGCAAAGTTCCGTTCAAAGGACCAAAGCTCGATGCGTTTGAGTTTTTGGCCAGCAAGATTGGCGAGCTCAACAGGCGTATAAGTGAGTTGGGCGGCGATCCCACGCAGTTTAAGCGCCAGTCGTCGGCGTTTGTGTTCTTCAACAAGCAGGTTGCGGCGCATATGGCGGCGCAGACTGTGCTGGACTATAAGCCGTTTTCGATGAACTTGGTGTCGCTGGACGTTTCGCCCGACGACATTATTTGGAGCAACCTCAACCTTAATCCGTACGACCGGCGCATTCGCAGCTATATTTCGATGGCCGCTACTGTGGGCCTCGTTATTGTGTGGTCGATTATGACGGCTGCGCTGACTGCATTGGTGAGCGTAAAGAACTTGAGCAAAATTCCGGCGCTAAAGAACATGTCAGATAGCAAGTTCTTTGGTATATTCACAGGCATTGTGCCCGCCATAGTGCTTGCGGTGGTGATGGCACTCTTGCCGATTGTTCTGCGTCTGCTGTTGCGCTTGGAGGGCACGCCTCGTGTGAGCGAAGTCAATTTGCGCTTGCTGAACCGGTATTTCTTTTTCCAAGTGTGGAACGTGTACCTGATTACCATTTTTACGTCGTCGATATTTTCGATTGCTACGGACAGGTTCTTGAACCCCGAGTCGATCATCAGCATGATTCCGGAAAAAGTCCCAGGCTCAGCAACGCCCATTCTAACATACATTCTGTTGTTGGCGTTTACCGGCGCTGCCAAAGAACTCTTACAGATTGTTCGGTTGGCACTTCGTTATATTTTGCCGCTGTTGTTTGCCAAAACGCCGCGCAAAATCTCGGCGGCCGAAACACCTGCAGAGTTTGACTGGGCGACCAGCATTCCCACGCATTCGCTCATTTTCCTTATGGGCTTTTCGTATTCGTTTATTGCGCCGATTGTCAACTGCTTTGCCGCCGTGTACTTTGGGCTGTTTTATCTGGTCTACCGGTACCAGTTTTTGTACGTTTACAACGATGCGAACTGGGTGACCGGCGGATTGTCGTTCCCAAAGTCCATCAAACAGACGATGGTCGGCGTGTACATATCCGAAGTGTATATGCTGCTGATGATGGTGGCCAAACTGGCCAAGCTCGACCACATTAACGCCAACGCCATATTGCGCATCATCTTCCCCGCCATTATTTTGTTGCTGACGATATTTGCGCATATCTATATTAATGATGCGTATATGCCGATTATCAACTACTTGCCGATCCGCGGAGCAGTGGAGATTGAGGAGAACCCACGCATTGCCACAACGTTCCCAGATGTGACGGGCAACGGTGATTTGGGCGCAGATGAGTTGGAGACTGATTCGATTAAAGCAGCCGAGAACAAAGTGCGGCGGATGTTGTATGCCACATACGGGTCTCTTGTGCCAAAGCAACTGATCGACTACGTGCTGACCAAAGTGCCGCGCTTGCTGAGCCCGCGCAGCCCGACGCCCGACGAAGAGCAGAGCGTAAACGGCCCAGCCCACGACAGTGCATTAGTGTCTATGCCAACTGCCCATCACTACACAGACGTGCGGCCAAGCAACGACACAAACATTATCTCAATCGACCCGCACGCCCAGTCCCTCTATCCGCCTATGATCAACGAGCCGCAAGACATGGGCGCTCCCAGCATGCAGTCAATCTCCTCAACCACCGAGCTACGTAACCGCCGCACCAACCCCACCGCACTCTCCGTGCGCTCAACAGAGCAGCGTCAGAGCCGGTACAGCATGATCGACACAAACTTGCTTGCATCAGTCGGCGAGAACGCACTGGCCGAAGCATTCTCAAACCCCGCGCTTCGTGCATCCCCCAATGTGTGTATATGGGCGCCCCTTGACAACTTTGGCCTATGCAACGAGTTGCACAAAGATGTGGAAAAATGGGCCCAAGGGTCGATTCGCGTGGTTACCGAAGGCACGTCGATTGACGAAAAAGGACATGTGCGGGCGGATGTCGAGTTTGATCCCGATGATACGGAATTTGTCAAGCCGGCTATTCGTGCGGACTCGCTGCACAAATCTGGATAAGCTTTTTACTTTTGTTTGTTGACAGGAACAGGTGATTCACATTAAAAGCGTGGCCTGAGAAATAGAATTGTCCACGGATCAGCGTGGTCATTTGATTTGGATTTTCAGGAGCCCCTTTCCCCCTTTCCCCCTTTTCCCCCTGAACGTGAGAACGGCGCTTTCCAAATGTGGCACATTTGAAGCAACTGATAGGCGCACACTGCGTCTCTATAAATCCGCAACCCGTATAATTTGCGTATTTTCTCTTGAGTCAGCCGAGTATAAATAAACGACAGGAGAACCCCCCTTTTCTTGGAAGGGATTATTCCAACACTTTTACCTTTATTTTATACCAAGCAAGAGCCTTAAGGTTTTGTACTAACAAGCAAATACCATGCAAGACTTTGTACCATCAACCGCAAGCGTTGCATTGCAAGAGTGCATACCTTGCACAAGCGCCGAACCCGTGCAAGACACTACCCCGTCAACTACACGCGCTACATTTGTGCAAGACCCTCGTCCATCCATCCACACGATGAGCGACCTCATCGCCCAGCTGAACACATGTATGGGCGATACGGGCCTGGGCACCGACCCACACACCGTGCGTCTCGTGCGCCAGCTCATGCACTCATACACTGGCACCAAGTCCGACTGGTCGCAATACGCCATATACAAACCTGGCACTCGTTCCACACGAAACCTGGTGGACGACGGCAACGGCAAATACAAACCTGGCACTCGTTACACACGAAACCTGGTGGACGACGGCAACGGCAAATACAACCTGCTTATGCTCGTGTGGGGCGCCGACCAAGAGAGCCCAATCCACGACCACGCAAACAGCCACTGCATGATGCGACTTTTGGAGGGGCGTTTGGACGAAGCGTTGTACAAATGGCCCAGCAAGGATGAAGCGCCGCGACTAGTGTGCACGAGGCCGTTGAGGGAAGAGTCGGTTGCGTATATGCACGACCGGATTGGACTGCACAGGATTTCTAATCCGGAGGCACATCGTGCGGTGTCGTTGCATTTGTATTCGCCGCCGTACGATATGTGCAAGACGTTTGACGCTCGAACAGGACATGTTGAGGCATCGAGTTGCACGGCCGAGCGGCTGCACGGGTTGTGCTCCCAGACTCCTGGATCCTCAATAACTCTAATCTAGTTTATAATAAATGTATTTGGAAAAAACTACGCTTTGCGGTAGGATATTTGACTACGTGCTAGCTGCCACGAAACGAGAATGCAAAACATATGGAAGAACGAAAAGTTTGGCCAAAACACGTCGATGAACTGAATGTGTGTGTGCTTGGCGGATTGCCACAACATGTAGTTGCTGAACCGCACTTGGCCTGACGTGCGGACCAAAATATCAGGGTCCGGGCTCTTTATGCGCAGCCGGTCTGCCACCACCCGCTCATCCACATCTTCCACCCTTACCTCTCCAGATGCCACATCCTCCGCAACTTTTTGCACAGCAAACGAAATCTCATCAGTGGCCGAATACGGAAAACAAATATTAAGCCGCAACCCCGTATTATTTTTTGTTTCTTCTTCTGCAAACTCTGCCGCCCTTTGCACCTCCTCACTCAGCATCGAGCGGTTGCCGACTACACAAATCCGCACATTATGTTTTTTAACCAACTCGCTTTTAGTGGCCAGTTCCCGTAACTTGTTTGTGGCTAGATCCATTAGTGCCTCCACTTCGTCTGCAGACCGTGTAAAGTTGTTTATGGCAAAGGCAAATACGCTCACATGGGTGATTCCAAGGGCGTTGCACCAGTCGAGAACGCGGGTGAGGTTGTGGAACCCAGATATGTGGCCCGATGTGGCCTTTAGGTGCTGCGTGCGGGCATAGCGGCGGTTGCCGTCCATTATAAAAGATATGTGGGCGGGAATGTGGCCTTGGCGGAGGATACGGACGAGAACAAGGCGGGTGGTTTGCGACACATTGGCGAGGACTTTGTTGCACGGTGTGTGGAAGGGCAAGAATGATATGGGCTTGCGGAGTCCTGCCACAATTATATATGCAGTGAGCGTAACAAACAGCGCAGCCCAAGTGTACCACGAATGCACGTCAACGCTCATTGTATTTTTCAAACAGTTAATAAAGACAAGTACCGTTATTTCAACACAGGGAACCCCAAAAACCTAATATATTTTCATTTTTGATCACAGTTGTGGGAACCCTAAAAAGTCTTTGCGCACTTGCGCTTCTCCACGCATTGAGTCTTCGTGTCCTGCATTTCTTCCCACGACACCGGAACCATCGCATTCCCATCCACGCTCTGTGCAAACACCACGCCAAACTCGTCCTTTGCCGTACTCAAATAATACGATCTCTGATCGCCCAGCGAAATAACCTCTGCACGTATAACATCCCCCGGACGGAACGACGTATGTACCCGCACAGAGTCTTTTTCGGTGGCTCGAATGTCTTGCACGCGAACGGTGCCGAGAAAGTCTTTGCACGGAGTCGAATCGACCATCATTATAGACACGGAGGCCGAGCGGGGGTTTATGCGGAGGACGCGAGCTAAAACGTGGGAGCCGATGGTTGGAATGGCGAATTTTGCTGAACGAGTTACTTGGACGGTGGGTTTGGGCAGAGATTCGGATGTGCTTTTGGTGCCGAGGATTGATGCGTAGATCATGCCGTTGCGCACGTATGTTCCGGGCCCAGCATCAAGTTCGTTGGCCAGCCCGAGCCGACGGCCTGGAGTCACACACTCTGTAGACATTTCTAAACGTTATAGGTGGACAAGGAAAGAAATTTAAATTTATTAATTATTTGGATTTTCCAACAAAAAACATATGGTACCAAGTTGGCGGGATAAAAATAATTGTGGGGCACGCCGCACGTTACATAATAAATAATGTGGCTAGTACCCAGGCCCAACACTGTACCGGCGGGGGTTTGCGGGCGGGTCACACACCGCATTCGCCACATACGCCGACGTTCTTTTTGCTTCCAAATACTCGGACCTGTCTCTCGCCTTATCGCCATACAACGGATCCGCCGCCACCCGCCGCATCCTATACGCCTCATAGTAATGCTCGTCAACCCAGCACACCATCGACTTTCGAAACGAACTCAACAACACATCCACCAAAAGCGCAAAATCGCAGTGCGTGGGGTTATTTAAATGTAACACGCCCCACGGAAACTCCCGAACGAGCGATATTTCTCTGCGTTGGCCTCCACGCTCCACCGACACAATGCTTGGGCGCGGGGGTTCGGGTCGCTGCGGCACGTGCGTGGGAGCTATTTGGTTATGGCGAGTAACCAGGGCTCGCCAGTCAGAGATGGTTACATGGCTTGCGGAGGCGCGGAACTCGGGCAGCCGTGTTTGCTGCCACTGGTCGACATGCTTGGACCCGCACACCAAAAATGGCATGCGGCGGCATATGCGCCGGCCCATTGCATCGACCTCACATGCTGGCTCTTGCAAAGTGTCGGGCAAATCGGTGAATGCAAACAACTGGTGCGGAGATACAACGTGTTGCGCTGTTTTGTAGAACGAGCGGTTTTTGAGCAACGCGCGGTCGCTGGCCTCAAGTGTGTCGCTTTTGCCTACCACCACTATTACGTTTGTGAGTTGCGCCAGCCTCCGCAATGCTCGTACGTCTGTTTCTGTCAATATGTCGATTGATGCATCCAGCCGGTGGGCGTGTGCGTCTGTCATATGGCTCGAGCTTACAGGCGGCGCCACCACATACACCACCGCGTGCACGTGCTGTGTCCTCTCTACGCTCGAGCGGCGGACACTCATTTCCTCGTCCACCGTGTTCCGGAACCTCCGCTCGATCTCTCCGCACAGCTCGTTGACACACGCACTCGCCGCCACCTCGTCTCTGTCAATCCCGGGCGTATCAATAAGCTCCACCCGCACCACGTGTTTGGTCGCAGGGTCTATGGTGCGCACGTGGCAGCGCCGTATATGTGTGGTTCCCGAAGCGTGTCGAATATGCAAAACGGGTCGACGTCAGCATCATCCGTTCCCGTGTACATTTGGCGCTCACCCTCGCTGAGCGCGTCAATGTGGAGCACGGAGAACGAGTCGCACAGTGTTTGCAGAAGCGTGGATTTGCCGACACCGCGGGGGCCGGCCACCATTATGTTGAACGTCTCGTCGGCGTGCCGCCGTTCGGACAGCCGGCGGTGCGCGGCTTGCCGGTCGTTTGCCATACGTGACTGCAGTAACGCCGTAATTACAGCCCGTGTACAGAGAGTACTATATTAAATAGCAGTAACAAACCAAAAGAGTGAAAAAACCTATTGTTTTGAGAGGGGAATGAAATGAATGCATTTCAGAAACTGATTCGGTGATCACAACGTGTCCCACATTTCTTGGTCAAAGTTGGATATTAGGGTTGGCTCTGTTTTTAGGAATGAATCCACCCAGCCGCCGAACCCACGGTCCAGCACACGAACTGATTGGGCAAACAACGGGTCGTTTGGTGCTGATACTTTGAGCCGCCCGTCCACTGTTTCCTTGTATATACGGGCTGCTTTTGGTCCGCGTTGCTGCGACAACATGCAATGGAACACTACCAATGGCACGTGGCTGTACGTGTCGATGATGGACCCTGCTTTGGCGTACATGTCGTGGGCTGGAACGTTGAGCGCTCCGGGAATATGCCCGACCGCAAAGTCCGAATCCCGCACATCCACTACAAGATAGTCCGTGCCTGCTGTCTTTGTCGGATCCCGCACCAATTGAGCAAGCTCCTGCGCACTAATAAACGATGCCATATATAGTAAATTAAAAAAGTAGCAAAAGTTGATACAAAACTGAAAACTCTTTTTTCTTCTAATTTACCTTTTTCTCCACTTTCTAATCCAAAAAAAAACAATATGGCGCTGCGAAAACTCACGTTTGTCACGGGCAACAAGAACAAGTTGCGCGAGATGCAAGACCTTCTTTGTGGTATCGTCGACTTGCACAACGCGTCGCTGGATCTGGAAGAGATCCAAGGAACCACACAGGACGTAGCCCGGGCAAAGTGCAAACAAGCAGCACAGTTGGTCAACGGACCGGTTATTACCGAAGACGTAGCGCTTGGGTTCAATGCAATGAACGGACTGCCGGGCGCGTACATCAAATGGTTCCTTAATGAACTGGGCCCACACGGCCTGCACACGATGCTTGCGGGCTTTGAGGACAAGTCGGGAGCTGCTGTGTGCACAGTCGCGTACTGTGAGGGGCCGGGGAGTGAGCCGGTGCTGTTCGAGGGCGTACACAAAGGAACGATTGTGGCTCCCCGCGGTCCGGCTGTGTTTGGCTGGAACCCGGTGTTCCAGCCTGACGGCTCGAGCGAAACTTATGCGGAAATGTCCGACGAGGTTAAAAACTCGTGCTCGCACAGGTTTTTGGCGGTTGAGAAACTAAAGGCTTTTTTGGCGCCTGCAGTAATCGAATAAATCATTCCTTTCCCCTTCTTTTTTACACTTGACACTTTAGCTTTAAATTTTGAAATGCCGAATCCAGCTCACCGATACACCGTCAATGTCGGGTTTCCCGTCGGCTGTATTGGAGTAACCCACGAGAACAAAATAGTGCTGGGCGGTGGCGGCGGGCCCGGACGGTCTGGCGTGCAAAACAAACTATCCATATACTCCCTAGACGACTCGTCTGCGTCCCTCAACCTCAACGCAGAACTCGTCCTGAGCAGCGACGAGGACGCACCCACATGCTTGGCCATGCATCCAAAAGACAAAACATTTGTGTGCAGCATCAACGCCAGTGCGGCAGAGATAAAGCAAGGCAAGAACCAAAACTGCCGCATGTTTTCCTACACAAAGACCAAAATCACCAAAACCAAGCAAGCAAAGTGCGTGGGCAGTACGAGTGACGTGGACTACCAAAAGTGTATTGCGATGAGCGAGTCGGGGAAGATGGTAGTTGGCGGAGCAACCGACGGCACGTTGTCTGTGGTGCACGTGCCGGCGCTACGACCGGTGTTTCCGTTTATCGATGCGCGCAGTGAGATTAATGATGTTGGGTTTAGTAATGATGAGAAATGGCTGGTCGCTGCGACTGACTCGGAGCTTCGTGTATTGTCGACCACAAACGCTGAGTTGGTGCGTCGTATCGACGATCCTCGTATATCGGGCGGAGAACGTGCTGTGTTCCGGTTTGCGCGGTTTGGCCAAACAAACACATTGTATACAGTGCTGAACACACGGGCTCGGAATGGCGCCTACATTGTTGTGTGGAGTACCGAGTGGGTGCGCTCTGCAATGCGCCGAGTGAGCAGCTCGCCTATTACTACGTTTGCGTTGGGCCCGCGAGGCTTGCTGGCGTTTGCTACAGCATCTTTGCATGTGGTTGTTTGCGATGCAAAGACGCTTCGAGTCCTCATGCGTGTGCCGGCTGCTCATTCGTTTGCTATTACGGCGCTTGCGTTTGATCGGGATGGGAAGCATTTGGTTAGTGCGTCGGCGGATCAGACGTGTCAGGTTTATGTGTTGCCGGATACTTGGCCGACGCCGTTGCAAACTGCTGTTGCGGTTGGAAGGGATTATGCGCAGGTTATTGCAATTGTGTTGGTGCTTGTTTTGGCTGTAGTCTTGGCGTTGGTGCTGCGCAGGTAGATTCATTATACAGTTTAGCTAAATACATATGTTTTTCAATGGTATTTGTTGGTGGAAAACTAGTCTCTTAACAAGCTACAGCTGAAAAATATAATTAAACCAATAGTTTTCTAACCATTGTATTGTATTTGCAACCTATCAGTTTTTGCAATTAACGAAAAGGTCGCTTGGATCCACATTGGTGCTCTTGATCGCGTTGCACATATCTTCGTTGGCGTTGTACGGATTTTCTTCTGTGTACTTTGTCATGCATATGCTGTAGTCTGGGTTTACGATTGCAACACCAAGGTCGCTAAGGTATTGGCATGTATTGTCGTCTGTGTCCACAGTATCGCGGCGAACCAGAGACGCGCTACACGCAGCGGCCAAAAGAGACAAACATAAAACAACCTTCATTTTTAAAAGAATAGAACAAATTTCTGATAGTTTGGATGGTCACCTGTTTTTTAGAAAGCTTCCAAATGACACTATATATAGCGGTCTGAAATGTTATTATTTGTTAGAATAAATGCATAATTTGAAAGCAGTCGTGCCACTATATCCTTGGCTAATGCAGACCAACGCATTGTACTAGCATATACGTGGCTTTAAATATGGCTTGTGGTTTCTTTGAAGGTAAAACTAGTTATAATTCGCACACTGTGTCACGCAATGTGGCTGATTTCTTAGACTGTTAGGTCAAGAATGCCATTTGGTGAGAAACAATATTACCGCTTTGCTTTTGTCAAGCATGGCTAGGAAATCTCGCAACTCTGCTAATATTTCCATATGTATTACTAGCTTAACTTTTATTTAAAAAAATGATTAGCTAATTTTACTCGGTTGTAATGTGCAAAATAGCTGGATTGCCAGAGTCTTTTGACCAAAACTCATAGCTGTCCGATTGCACGCCAAAGTATATGCTAAAATCACCGTCAATAGCCGCTTTACAAGCAGACGTAATATCTACTGGATCAAGATTATAATTTACTGCAGAATCAATTTGTGTAATTATATCGCCCGGTGCTGGAGCATTTTCACCAGATACTGTGTCTTCGTTCCAGTCAGAAGCAGCAGCATGTGAAATGACAACGGTGAATGCATTTGCAGATTTAGAAGTAAAGTCTGGAATCTCGACTGTGCACTTGATGACCTGAGAGACGTCCACCGGCATATGGAAGCCAATTAGGGATTGGATATATGTTGGACCGCCCGTATTAGCGCGCAGCGTACTTTCATGGCCAAGCGTACATTTGTTGCAGTCGTTTTCGGGGCAGTCAGAGCAGATCTCAGAAGAGTGTTTGATTGTTGAGTCCTTGACAGCGGGTGAATCAACATTTTTGCCCAAAACTGAAGCTACTGTGGTAAGCAAAACAACGACAAAAGTCACAAACATGGTGCTAAAAAGTTGCATAATAAACCTTTTATATAGCAGCTTTATCAAAATAAAAGATGTTAATTTCGAGCAAGTTTGGAGAATATGGCAAGATAGCAGTGTTGCGGGGCCTGTCTTTATATAACACACATTGCTTTATTTATGACAAAATAGTGTAATGGCTGAGGATGCACATTTCTGTTTGAGAAGCATTTCTCCAAACTCCAGCATGCAGGTTGTTTTCAAAGGTTTTGCACGAATCATGCATTTCTCAGCCACAGCAGATTTTCTCAAAACAAAATTTCACTTGTTTATGCTACATAAAAAGATTTTGTATTAATGGCTATTTTTGTAGCCACCGTTGTACTAATACTGGGGAGCTACATGAGCTGGGTAAGCGTTGTACCCATCGTTGTTAATATATTTAGGGTTATTACCGCCATAATTGCCGTGCTCACTATGCTCCGGACCATTGTCATAGTCGCCATGCTCAGGGCCGTTGCCGCCATAACTACCCTGGTTCTCTGGCCCATTTGCACGATACCCGCCATTATTTCTGTAATCAGGTCTGCTGCTGTAGTCACCGCTGCGACGCACACTGACTGCAGCCCCATGTCCGCTTCGTTTATTCACGCTGTCGTCACAAATAACGTTGAGATCACCCGGGAGTATATTGTATGACCGAATTATGCTGCAAGTTTCTTTATCGCCTTTGTATGGGTTCTCTTCTGTGTACTTGGTTGAGCATTCGCTCTTGCCGTAGTCAATGTCTACAACTTCGAGGGCGGCAAATTTTAGACACGCGCTTGTACTTATGTCCAACATATCACGGCGAGCCAAAGGCATTGCACAACCAGCAGTGGCGAGAAGAGTCAGACAGTAAACAACCTTCATATTGTGGTAATTGGAATAAAATAAACTATTTCTATTCGAAATGTAAACAAATGGAGCGCAGGAAGCGAGTTAAAAAACGGGTGCTTGGTGAAAAATGTTTGGGCGGGTAGCTGAAATTTTTCAAAGCTTCCAAATGCCACAGTATATAACAGTCGTCAAAAGTGTTGCCATTGTTTTATGCTCAATTCCGAGGATTGATGCATTTACCCTCCCACAAAACAATTTGACAAAACAAATATGGACTGCCAAACTGACCAACAGAGTGCATTATGTCAACAATATTTGATGCTGCTGATAATGCGCACACCGGGGGTATTCAATAAGCCATTTATTATATTGCCAGATTTGGAATACCTTTAAACAAGAAACGCCACCTGTCATATTTACTGGATTGAGTAAAAAGCCACATTGTTTGCTGCTTTAAACATTTCTTCCGCAATACACGTGGTAGCTATTATGTAGGCCTCCACTATCACAATATTGTTGCGAGTTCACTACAATAATATAATAAGCAAGAGGCAATGATGCAGCGGGAAAAGCTTTGGATGCAAACAGATACGGTAGTCTACTCGACTAAGGGCAAAAATATAAGGATGATAATGGTGGAGGCAATTACGCTTGCTTAATAGTTGATCTGGCAGCTCTGGGCTCACCAACATAGGTAGCCGGCACTCTTAAAACAGTCGGATTCTTGTCAAATTGCTAGAGTGCAAACCGGCGGCTTCGACGGAAAACCAGTCAGACTGAATGTGTATGATGATACCAACTCAGCCGCTGAGATCAGCATCCTCAATTTCTGTTTGCTTGTCGTGTCATTGCAGTTTGTTTCCATACTCGTTTAATGTAGCAATGATGACGATAATGTTATAATAGCCAAATCTAAGAACGTTTTGTGAAAGTTTAACTATATCCAACCGCTTTGTTCTCGGTACAGTTTATTCAGGTACTTTGCAATCCGCTCCAAATTGGCATGTGTAAATGCCTCGCTCTGTAGCTACACGGACAAAGTGTAATACATTGTGTTCAGGTATTGCAGAATGGCCAGATGAGCGTAATTCTGCTGATATATGGATAAGTACCACGTTGTTTAGCGAATACAACACATACAAAGCTCCATATTAGCTTTCAAAGCTCGCAGTTGCATGTATTTGCACACAGCGAAATGCTATGCTGTTTATAATATATTGGCAATTTCTAAAGCATCATGTCTCTTTGCCGTATTTCGGCAATAATTCCTATCAACATGATATTTCCTAAATTAATAAGAAGTAATTGACATGTAAAATGCAAAAAGAAAAGGGCCAGACGCCAGATTATATGGCATTTTTGAGTTGCCACTTTTGACAGGCAGAGAGATAAGTTGTATAATACCAATGGAAATAAACCCCGCACTCTGCTCTTGATATGCCGCCGTTCTTGGGAAATAAATAATTATCCGTTTACTCTACTTCAGACATGGACAAGAACAGACAATATAGTCGTGTTTATTCACATTTTGAAATGTTTTCTTGCTTTGACTTTTGTAATTATAGCCTTTTCTTTCTTTAAACATGATCGTCTTTTGAACAAAAGCACTAAACATTACTGTTTACATTTTGTGGCAGCTGCAACATGGCTCAGCAGCGCACAGCTGCGGTCAACATGACTAGACTTAATTTTAATGTGTGCTTGATTCTGCAATTTTTGACAACACGAGTTGTCAAATTGATGCAGCTGCTTTTGACAACCCAAATTGTCAAATTGACACTCCTGTTTAACTTGATACACTTTATTATTCTTCAACTATCTTTAACTATTTGTTCACTCTTTTATAAAATGCTCAATGACAGCAAATTGCCACTCTATGTTTTAGAGAAAATACTATTATATTGCGTTGATAGGCGCCTTGTCAGTTTAGATAGCTGGAAAAAACGTATTCCTTTAGTCGGTGTTTGTAAAAAGTGGACTAGTATTCTACGCCCAGTTGTCTTTAGTACTGCCTATATAGATTACGGATTACGCAATAGCTGTGCAAAATGGATAACAAATGTAGATTGCATTGCCATTCGGGGCTGGTTTAATTGTGTAAAGATTATAAATATTCGCATTCAATTTCCTGTCGACGGCATGTTGGCTTTGAATAAACTGCAAAGTATACTTCAACTAGATACAATTATGTGGACAGCCATATCACGACTAACTATAATATTGGATTCAAGTGTTTCCAGTTGTCCAACTAATTATTCAGATAACTTGGACAGGCATTTTGTTGATTTCACACAAAAGATAATTTCCAGTATGCCTAATGTAATTGGTCTGCAAATTAGGCTGTTTTATAAGACCAATTTCCTCCAGCAATTGATGCTGTTGGTTGTGAATGCTTACTCTGGACGATTGAAATTACTTGATATATGGCCAATATTAAATATGCCAAAAACGCACTTGGGTTCTAACTTGTCAAATTTGTCGCTTAACTTTGGCAAGAAAATATCAAAGGAATATATAATGTCAATTTGTGCAGAGCCTCTGCGTGAACTTTTTTTATTAAATGTGCCGGTAGACATTCCGTGGCACATATTCCATGGTAATTCTGAACCAGGGCAAATTAATTTTAAAAGCCTACAAAAGCTATATATTTCATATAACACTGGCAATGATAGTAACCATTCGAACACACAATTATCTCCAGCTGGTTTTGCAATGGCAAACAACACCAATAATTCTACAGACCACTCAGTTTCCACATTCAACAATGATTACACATACAGACTGTTATTTCCAAAGCTCAGAAAGTTTGAAATACATAATTGTCCAATTAATGATAATTTGTTTAATGCTAAATTTGGCCAAATTCTTGTTATTATTACAATATTTGGAACAATACAAAACATTTTAAAATGGGTTACTATTCCGCTACGTACAAAAAATCTTGTAATGAAGATAGAAGCAGATAAAAGCGAAACAGCAACAGAAAATACAAGCATGCTAAACAATTTGCTTAATGCCACTGCATGCTATCAATGCGGGGTGTTATTTTTTGCTAGGTTATCTACCAAAATTCACCTATCATCAGTAGTTTGGGGTAATTTAAAAGAGTTGAATATTTCTGATATTGCTGTTACTGATATTATAACCTTGTTATTGACAACTCCACGATTGAATATTTTAGTTGTTCGTTCAATTATGCTTGGCGATTACACAACAATGGACAAAATTGAGCAACTATTTCAACAACGGGTAGACACCCAGCTATTTGCCCTTGATTTAAAAGAACTTGTTATTCGTAGTATTGACGACGAATATGATAACACTTCTCTAGCGGTTATATACAATATTATAACTTGCGCTAAAGTATTGACTCAAATAGTAGTTCCAAAACAATTTGTGAATCGGGTGATGAAGATTATTGAAGCTCAAAAAAACTATTATTCACATTTTGTAAAGATGCACGTTTTGAATAGTTTGTATAGATAATTCAATTTTATTAAGTGACAATATAACTGTTTACTTCCGCCATAATTATACACTTTGGGGTGCTATCTTACTTTGGCTTTTGTTAGCATAACGTTTTTCTTTTGACGGCTCTTAAAGCTAATCAATCAATAAGTCTTGTTTTATGTAGCGGCAGCAGCATCATGGTCTGCTGTAATTAGGCGCAAATAGCAAATCATACTGCTTAAACCTGCCTTTATTTATAAAGAACAGGACAACATATACGCTGGAATCAATTTTACCAGTGGTCATGGGGTTTAATACAGGACTAAACTTGATTTCAATATGCTTGATTCTGCAATTTTCGACAACATGGATTGGCAATCTATGCAGCTATTTTTGACAACACGTGTTGTCAAATTGTCGCATTTATTTGAGTTTGAAACTCTTTATCCTTCTCTAACTATTTGTACGCTCTTTTATACAATGCTCAAGCTCAACAGATTACCGCTTTGTGTTTTAAAGATTATACTATTACATTCTGTCTCTGAACGGTTTGAAGGTTTAGAAGACTGGAAAAGACATATTCCTCTAGTTGGAGTCTGTAAACAGTGGACTAGCATTCTGCGGTCAGTTGTTTTTAGTACCGCCTATATAGATTACGATATACTTGAAAATCACAGAAGATGGATGACAAATATAGATTGTATTGCTATTCGGGGCTGGTTTAATTGTGTAAAGATTATAAATATTCGCATTCAATTTCCTGTCGACGGCATGTTGGCTTTGAATAAACTGCAAAGCATACTTCAACTAGATACAATTAAGTGGACAGCCATATCACGACTAACTATAATATTTGACTACAAAGTTTTCAACCACACACGTAACTTCTTGGGCAATTTAGATTTACCAATTGTTGAATTTACTCGTAAGTTGATTTCCAATATGCCAAATATAATTGGACTGTACATTAGAATGGTTTATAAAGCCAATTTTCTTCAGCAATTAATGGCGTTACTTGTTAATGCTTATTCTGGGCAACTGCAATTACTTGTAATATGGCCAATATTAATTATGCCAACAATGCATTTGGGATCCAATTTGGCATACTTGTCGCTTAACTTTGGCAAGAATATATCAATGGAATATATAATGTCAATTTGTGCAGAGCCTCTGCGTGAGCTTTCTTTAATGAATGTGCCGGTAGACATTCCGTGGCACATATTCCATGGTAATTCTAAACCAGGGCAAATTAATTTTAAAAGCCTACAAAGGATGACTATAGCATATAACATAAAACATATAAATAACCATTCAAATACGCAATCAACTACAATTGGTTTTGCCAGAAACCCCAATAACTTTACAAATTACACAGGTTTTACAACCAATGGGGATTACACATACAAACTGTTATTTCCAAAGCTCAGTAAATTTGATATACTTAATTATCCAATTAATGATAATTTGTGTAATGCTAACTTTGGCCGGATTCTTGATATTATTTCAATATTTGGAACAATACAAAACATTTTAAAATGGGTTACTATTCCGCTACGTACAAAAAAACTCGTAATGATGATAGAGGCGAATAAAAGCGAAACAGCAACAGAAAATACAAGCATGCTAAACAATTTGCTTAATGCCACTGCACGCTGTCAATGCAGGGTGTTATTTTTTGCTAGGTTATCTACCAAAATTCACCTATCATCAGTAGTTTGGGGTAATTTAAACGAGTTGAATATTTCTGATATTGCTGTTACAGATATTATAACCTTGTTATTGACAACTCCACGATTGAATATTTTAGTTGTTCGTTCAATTATGCTTGGTGATTACACAACAATGGACAAAGTTGAGCAACTATTTCAACAACGTGTAGACACCCAGCTATTTGCCCTTGATTTAAAAGAACTTGTTATTCGTAGTATTGACGACGAATATGATAACACTTCTCTAGCGGTTATATACAATATTATGACTTGCGCTAAAGTATTGACTCAAATAGTAGTTCCAAAACAATTTGTGAATCGGGTGATGAAGATTATTGAAGCTCAAAAATACTTTTATCCACATTTTTCAAATATGCACGTTTCTATAAGTAAATGAACTTTTATAATTCAAGTTTATTAAATAACATAAATATTATTAGCTTAGTCACATTCATACGCTTTGGGATATTATTCTTCTGTTGGCCCTCTTAAAATAACATCTTTCTCTTTATGACTTTAAAAGCTAATTTGTCAGCCGTCTCTTTGTACAATTGGTAGCTTATATATGGGCAGAATTGTAAAATTATTTGTTGTTATTCTTTTAGTTGATTCCCTTTAGCAAAATTAATAAATATTTGTTGAAGTTTTGTGGCAGCAGAATCTTGGTCTTGCTGAAATTAGGCGCAGATGGCAATACGCACTACCCGACCCTCCTTTTTTAAAAGTACCATTTGTAGATGGACAACTCGCCGGAAAAATGTATAGAGAAGAGACCTGTTCGGCAGGCCGTTAGTGGTCACTCACGCCCAGCTATTACTCTGCTAGAATTGCTAATATAAGATAATGTATTGCCACACAAAAATATTTCAAAGCGTTTACGCACGCAGGATGCGCATGGTGTTTGTGTTACCAACACCGCCACGCCACCCCTGGATCGAGATAACCACGTCATTCTTCTGCACCAGACCAGCGTCCAACGCATTGGCAATGGCAAACTGGATACGCTCCTCAACGTCGTCCTGCCACTGGTCGCGCGCATCATCCGCAGGGTTCGAGTTGTACTTTGGCGCCGGCTTCTGATAGTGGAACGGATAGCAGCCGCGCGACAAATGCACGTGGCGCGCCGTGTGGTAGTCGCGGGTAACCACCAAGATGGGCATCTCGGGGCGATACTTTGACAACAGGCGGGCCGACGTGCCGGTCGTGGTGATACAGATGATAGCCTTGGCGTTCTGCTCGAGAGCGGCGTTGACCGCCGACGAGCACGTAGCCTCGGTGGTGTCGACAGGCAGCTGGATCGCAGCGCGGATCTCGTTGAACAGCTGCGGGTACGCGATGGCCGACTCGGCCAGCAGCGAAATGTCGCTCATCATGCGCACGGCGTGCAGAGGGTAGTTACCCTTGGCCGTCTCGCCCGACAGCATCACGCAGTCAGCGCCGTCAATCACGGCATTCGAGACATCCGATACCTCGGCACGCGTCGGGCGCGGGTTGTACGTCATCGACTCGAGCATCTGCGTCGCGCAGATGACCGGCTTGCCTGCAACATTGCACTTTGCAATAATCATCTTCTGCACGATAAACACCTGCGCCGCCGGGATCTCCACACCCAGGTCGCCACGGGCAATCATCACGCCGTCGGTCTCGGCCAGGATCTCATCAAAGTTCTCCACACCCTGCGTCGACTCGATCTTGACGACAATCTTGATGTGCGCACCAGCCTCACCGAGGTGGTTGCGGATATCGCGCACGTCTTGCGCAGTGCGGATAAACGACGCAAAGATAATGTCGACACCCTGCTCGACGCCAAACGTCAGATCCGCCTTGTCCTTGGCCGACAGCGCAGGCAGGTCGACGTTCGAGCCCGGCAGGTTGATGCCCTTGTGGCTCGACAGCGAGCCGTCCGTACGCGCAACCACCCGCACTGCGTTTTCCAGGCACTCGAGCACCTCGAACGCCATGATGCCATCGTCCATATAGATGGTGCGGCCCGGGGCAACCACCTGGCTCAGGTTGGGGTAGTCGATGTACAGGACCTCTGCAGTGCCCTCCTTGGCGTGCTTGGGATCCAACGAGAACAGCATCTCGTGGCCGATCTTGAACGGAATGTCAGCACCGTCCTTGGTGTTACCCGTGCGGATCTCAGGTCCCTTGGTGTCCAGAGCAATGGCCACTGGACGCCCTATGAACACCTCTTCCGAGCGGCGCACGTTGGCGATAGTCGCGCCGTGGAACTCGTGCGAGCCGTGCGAAAAGTTCATGCGAGCAATGTTCATGCCTGCCTTGCGCAGCTCGACAATCATCTCGACGGTCTGGGTCTTGGGGCCGAGCGTGCAGATGATGGAGCTCTTGCGGACGTGTGCCGGCTCTTGGTTAATGTCGAGCGACCCGAGCCACTGTAGACGAGAGGTATTGCGCGGATCAACCATGATGTCAGATAGAAAAGCAAAAGTGAGGTAAACTATATAGGTACTAGTAAAAAGTTTGGATAGTTAAAGAGAAGAAGGTGGTCAAAGCCAAAAGCCCGAGGTCAACTGTTTTTATTTATGAACGAGGCGCTGAATGGCATGACTGAAAAAAATTGGTGAGCTTTTGCGGCTTCCCCTCCTCCGCTGGGATTTGTTTGGTCGAAACTGACCTTCGTTTTCGGCAATTTGTGCCCCAATCATTCTGCCGCGTTCGCTGTTTCCAGCCGATCCTATCTCCTTCCTCAGCTCATGTCCGGTAGAGCTGGAGCATGAGCGCATACTAAAACTCTAGAGAGAGCTTGACGCTCAGCTTAAAAGACACCGCACAAAAGAGCCATTGCCAATAAGGAAAGACCATAATTAGTCAGATCTTTCTAGGACGCACTAAGCTTCTGTCAAAGATGCGCAGCGTTTTCTTTTAATTATCCATCATTTTATCTGCTATTTCGGGGTTCATAACTTTCCCACAGACACAACAAAAGATGCTGGACGTACGAAGCGAGAGCGTAGCATTTCGGCGGAGTAAGCGGCAGGGGCTGACGATGAGCGTGACCGAGCGATACATGCGCAACGACATTCCATGTGGACTGCACGGGTGTCGCACATGTACGATGAACGCAGAGCTTGCACGCAAGGGCGTGTCGCTGCTCGATGTCACACTCGGGCAGATATTGGTGCCAGATGCAAGCGCGGTCAGCCGGTTTATAGCTCTGTTTGAGCAAGAAGATGAGCTGAAGAACCTGGTCTTTTGCCAGACTGTCATCGATGCTCTTGACCGCAGAAACCGTACACGGACGATGCGCAATGTGCGCAAAATAGCAGCAGATCCTGCGCGCAGCTCTGTGGTTTTTGCCAACGAGGTGTTTGCACAGACACGCGTGCACGGCAAAAGCGCAGATGTGGACCGTGACACTCGCGCAGTGGTGCGGGCGGCCGAGTGGTACCGTCAGCATCTGGAAGCCCAAAATAAGGCTCAGCGCGTTGTCATTCTAACCCAACGAGTAAGTGTTTTTGTTATCGCTGATGGCATCTTGATATCAGCTGGAAGCGGAAAATGATCGCTTTGTCTGATCAGTAATGACGTAAGGTATTAATTCCAAAAGTTGATTTATTAGGAAGTTTATTCGGCGGAACATGGCGTGGAAGTGTGGCGGCTGGAGGATTATCTGGCCGAGCAGCATCCGAAGCTGGTTGAGCACTTTCGGGCGATTGAGCAGGCTACGCAGGACGGCGATATGGATGTGACCGCAATGTCGGCAGGCGAGTTTGCGCAGGCGCGGTTACAGGCCAAAGCACAGGGCAGCTACGCTAAGCATTACTCTGAGGGCGATATTTCTGATGGACTGCGCAATGGCACGCTGGTGCGCGGCACGATCCGGCTGCGGGCCGGTGGTGGCACGCGTAGCGAATCTCAGGGTGTAATAGAGCGCAGTGACGCACCAGATATTGTGGTTATTGGACGTGCAGCGCTGAACCGTGCGTGCTCGGGCGACACAGTGGTGGTGCGGCTGCTGGGTAACTCTGAATCCAGTGTTGGCGAAGCAAAGGCAGCTGATGGAGATGACGACGATGCTGATGACGCGGCAGACAGTGAAGATGCGCTGGCAGTGGAGCAGATTGAGGCGGGTGACGAAGCTCCAGTGGTGGCAGACAAGGCCAACTTGGCCACAGCAGTGCATGGCGTGGTAGTGGGAGTGGTCGAGCGGCGGTGGCGACCCTATGTTGCAACGCTGCAGGCTGATGTGGCGGGCGGAATGCGGCATTTGGCGGTGCCGGTGGACGCAGCGGTGCCAAAAATCCGCATGCACTACGCAGACACGGCGGCGATTGCGGACCGGTATTTTGTGGTGGCCGTGGATTCGTGGGAGGCCGACTCGCAGTATCCGCAGGGCCACTTTGTGCGCGCATTGGGGCGCATTGGTACACTGGATGCTGAGATAGACACAATCCTGGTTGAGCGCCAAATCGCTGTGTCGCAAGCAGCACTGGGGTTCTCCGAAGCCAGTCTGCGCGAGATGCCTGTAAATTCGGCAGAACGTCCCTGGGCACCCAGTTCACGTGACTTGGAGGGGCGGCGAGACTTGCGAGACACTCTGATATTTAGTATCGACCCGCGGGGCAGCCAAGACATTGACGACGCAGTGTCGATGCGGCGCACACGCACTGGGTTTGAGCTGGGCGTGCATATTGCAGATGTGGCCCAGTTTGTGCAAGCAGGCTCAGCTACAGACGCAGCGGCACGAGCGCGTGGCACAACAGTGTATCTGGCAGACCGGCGGTTCAACATGATTCCCGAAGTGCTGAGCGAGCGTGTGTGTTCGCTACGCGGCGGCAGCGACCGACTGGCGGTTTCAGTGATATGGGATATGGACCACGAGTACAATGTTGAGCGCACATGGTTTGGGCGTACAGTGATCCGCTCAGCGTGCGAAATGTGCTACGAGCAGGCGCAGGAGCTGCTGGACGGGCAGCGCAAAGTGGAAGGGCTAGATCCAAAGCTCGAGCCGCAGCTCGCAACAGGCGTAAAAGAGCTGACAACTGCAATGCGTGTGCTACGCTCGCGCCGGAGACTTGGCGGAGCGCTAGAACTGGCCAGCACCGAAATTAAATTTGCGTTTGATCCGCAAACCCATGCAGTGGCGGCAGCAGCACCCAAGCGCAGCCTGGAAATCCACGGTGTGATCGAGGAAGCAATGGTGTTTGCCAACGCAGCTGTGGCACGCCGCATTCACGAATCGTTTCCTACAGCAGCATTGCTGCGACGTCACCGCAGCCCTACAGCAGACCGGTTTGAGCGGTTGCAGCGGGCAGTGCGTGCACGTGGGCTTGATGTCGACTGCTCGTCTAATTTGGCGCTGGCACAGTCGCTGCAACGTATTGCGGGCGAGGCGGGCGATGCTGACATGGCGTTTTTGGTCAAGGCGATGGCCACGCTTGCCATGCAGGAAGCTGACTATTTTGCCACAGGCGATTGTGCGACAGAGGCGTTTGCGCACTACGGGCTGGCACTGGAGTACTACACGCACTTTACGTCGCCGATCCGACGGTATGCTGACATTGTGGTGCACCGCCAGTTGTTAGCAGCACTGCAAGAGCCATCGGAGACACCAAAGCCGACTGAACTGTCGCAGGCGTGGGTGGGAACAACCGCCATGCGACTGAACGAGCGCAACCGGCAATCCAAGCTTGCGCAGCGTGAGTCGACAGAGCTGTTCCAGAGCAGGTACATTGCGCAACTGTCAGGCGATGGGCAACATGTGGTGGCCGACGGCGTAGTGGCCGAAGTGCGTACAAATGGGCTGATCGTGTTTGTACCAAAATTTGGCATTCGAGGGCCTGTGCATCTGCGCGACAAAACAGGGCATATCCGTTTGCCGCTGTCGACCCTGACCGGGCGGCCTCGTGACGCCGACACACATATTGATGGCTGCTCTGACTTTAGCGCAGACGCCGGGCGCCTGTCCATTCGTCTGCCCATCGATGCGCCGGCGTTCCACCTGGGCGGCGGCGCCAATGTTGCATTTTCTGTGTTTGATCACGTAACAGTTCTGCTCCGTGTGCTTGAGACGCGTCGTCGGCGTGCTCCTGTGTATATGACGCTTGTCAGCCGCGCCTCATCAAACATTCGTGCGTACCGGTCGACTTTGGCTCCTTTGGACCGCACGTTCCGCGTCTCGGCTGCGCGCCCCACAGCAGATCAGGATGCTGAGCCAGCAGAACCCAAGGGTCCGTCCAAGACAACAGGGGTCCAGAAACCAGGGCCAGCAAAACCATCTCCCGACTATTATTCTGTTCTAGAAAAGTTTGGCCAGCTGTCGCTGCTCGAAACAACACATGCGGCTCAGATGCTGTAGAACTGATCTGATATGTAAAAACAGTTTTCCCTTTTTCGTGTTCTCCACTTCAAGTCTTGATATTTTTCTTTTTTATTATTTTCAATCGTTTGTTATGAGCACTCGGAAATTTCATACAGAGTCGAGTGACAACGAAGACGGCGGAGAGTTGTGGATATCGCCAAAGCTGCCGCGGGCCAGCACGCACCCGGTCAGGGGCCGAGCCAACACACAGCCGACCAAGCCCACGGCCAGCACACAGCCGACCAAAGCATCGGCCAAGCCTCTGGCCAACTCCCCGAGAACCAAAGCCGGGCATTCAACAGAGAACCGGACCAAACTAGAACGGCGGTTATCAGCAGCACAAACACTGGCGTGGGTGGCGCCCCGGATCCTTTTTCTGTTTGCACTTGGATGGGCGTGGGCAGCCAGCGTACAGTTCTTCCATGCTCAAGCAGACCAAGCGTGGGGGTTTGGCGACTACGACTCGAGCGACTCTAGCGACTCGGACGACGATGTGCGGGGCCAGCGACATGTGGTGGCCCGGGCTCTGGGCGGTGCGCAGTGGGCCGGCGCAGCGAGCGGCGCATTGACTGTATGCGTGGGCCTCGGGCTGCCGTTTCTCGACGTGCGGTGGCAGAGCTTCCCGGCATCGCGTATGGACTGGCACAGCGTGTTGCGCAGCGCCGGCGGGTTTCTGGGAGTCAACTACGCAGCACTTAAACTGCCGTTCGAGTCGGCGGCGCAGTCGGCCTTGGCCATGCTGATCATCTCGCTGGGCCTGTGGACTGTGTGCGACGGGTCGCTTCACGGTCTACTTGTTGCAGGGAGCGCTGCCCTGGGCAGCACGTGGCTTCTGCTTATGCACGTGGTTACTCGTGCCGATGTTGCCCTGGACGACTGCGCGAGCTTGTTGCCGGTGCTGCCCAGCATTCTGTTCACTTATTGCGTAATGATCGGCTGCGTCGGCCGTCGTTTGGGCTACCACCCGCAATGGCGCCAACCGTCGCGCACCTCGTAAATATATTTTTTTCTGATCCATGCTCCCATAAAACTGTCATGGCATTTGAGACGCGGGCCTGTGATTAAATTCCACCGACGCTCGCTTTTTTTGGGAAATCCTTAACGCAAAGTCTCTAAATAAGAGACAGACCCCGATTTTATAAAAGCACAGCACGGACTTGTGGCTGACTCCGGTTAGCGACTTATGAAGTTGACTGTCGTCAACATCTCGGAGATTATATGAAGGACCCGGTTGGGTGTAGTGGCAGTTAGTGCTTGGCTTTCATGCCAACACGATGGCAGCGATTACAATAATTGGGCCCACACAATTACAAATCAAATCAAAATATTAATTAAAAATTATCAAACAAAACTTTTATGGGGAAAAAGCAACAAGAAAATGTTGCTGCGAAATCGTGGAAGTTATTTACACGCCCAAGATAAGCCCGATCACTTCACCGTGGAAAAACAAGAAAGTAGAGCATGGATCGCGTGATTGGTCAATTGTCCGAGCGGCCAAACAGGACATGATGGGTTTTCTTGAATGAGCCCCTTTCCGAGTGGCTGTGAGATAAGAGCCTCGATTTTTATTGAACGAGGTGGAAGTTTCTCAGACGCTAAGCTAGAGAGGCGCTTGGCCCTTTTTTTGTATTTTTGGCAACTTGGCCGACAGTAGATAGTACGGAAATCAGTGATTGGCCCCCGTCCAGAAACAATCCGGCTCTCTCTTGGCCCAAAAGCAAGCTCGGTTTTCTCGATCCTCTCCCTCTTCCTTTGTATTTCAAGACTCACTCTACAGCTTTTATATTATTATATAGCCGTTTTTGAAGAACAAAAAAAAGAAAGCACAGCACTTGCAGCGTTTTATAGGTAAGCAAACGAGCGGGTTCTTAATCTTGTTTAGAGTTTGGTAGAGGGGATGGAAGCTGTTCAGCTTTCACATGCCAGCAGTTGCCTGTTTTGTCTCGAGATCGGTCTTAATGACTGGGCTCGTCGGAGCAGGTGTCCCTAAAGTAGACAAAACGACGGGGCTGGCTTTGAAAACATGTGCTGCTACTTTTTTGCATATATGAGGAAGGAACGAGGCGGGGGCGCCCTAGAACCATTCTTTGCTAACAAACATGGCTTTTAATATGTAGGCACAAGTCGGAATTACAAGTTGGTGTGGTTCAAAGGCTTTTGCAACGTTCTGGACTTGGCAAATAATCAGCTAGAGTTCCTTGTTCGAGTGGGGAAAAAAGATTCGCTTTTCTTCTTATTCCTTGTTTATTTTACCACTCTACCGTCCTGCATATCTCTTTTGGCGCACAAAACGAGATTGTAAAAGTTTGCTCGCTTCAAATACGAGCGATCTGGTAAGTTTGGCAAATCATTTGTGCTACTGCGAGTACTGCGTTTGTGATCTGGTGTCCACCTCCCCCAATCCACTGCATGGTAGCTCCTTTTTAGCTCGTTTGCTTCTTTGCCACAACGTATTGACAATACGCGCTCACGCAAGGCTTTAGAGCGCATGTATGGACTTTGGCGCATATATGGGCTTTGAGCGCATGTATGGCTTTCCAACGCATGCATGCATCGACTTTTTGTCAACACAACAAACATGCTAACAAGGTACACTGTACAATTGTAGATTAATCTTTTTTCCGGTGATCAGCCTCGCACAACATTAAAGGCGTGCTATTTTCAGAAAAAATCATGAGCGGACAACAGGCAAAGACAGCAGCCGAGGCGCTGCGTCCACTGAACATCCGGTACTCCACGACAGAGCTGACCGTGTTGGTGGCAAACGAGCTGTGGGCAGCGGCCGAGCAAGTGCGCGAGCAGTTCCAGGCCACGGCATGGATTGCGTCGGCGCCAACGGACGCTGAAAGCAATGAAGTTGAAGCAATTGAGCTGGCTGCACGGTTCCTAAAGTTCAGCGTGTCGCAGCTACCTTCACTGCCCGAGGGCCTGCCGTGGACGGACCTGGTGCGTGTGCTGTTCAAGCACTTCCGCGAGACGTTCTTGCGTGGCAACGACGTGCACGTAGCCAGCGCGTCACTGGTACCTGCCGCACGGCGGGCTGTCATTAACGCGTACTACTCAGCACAGGTGCTGCTGGACGAGCCGCTCGAGGGCTGCGAGCCAGCGCTGCTTGAACAGGTTACGAGTCAGAAGGCCGCGCTGTTTGCAGTGTTTGGCGGCCAGGGCAACGTCGAAGAGTACTTTGACGAGACGCAGGAGGTGTTTGACACATACGAGCCCCTGGTTCGCGACTTTGCCGAAAAGATGTCTGCGGCGTTGAAGCGCGCTGCGCGGTCGCCGCAGGCACAGACAGTGTGCCCCAAGGGCCTGGACATTATGTCGTGGCTGGCCAGTCCCGATGCGCGCCCAGACCTGCACTATCTGCTGAGTGTGCCGATCAGCCTGCCGATAGTCGGCTTTACGCAGCTGCTGCACGTGCTGGTGCTGTGCAAGGCCACACGGCGCTCGCCCGGAGAGCTGGCTGAGCTGTTTACCGGCGCCACTGGTCACAGCCAGGGTATCATCACGTCAGTGGTGTTTGCCTCGATGACCGATATTGACTCGTTCTACTCGCTGTCAGAGAAGGCACTCGGTATGCTGTTTGCCATTGGCATGCACGCGCAGCTGGCACGGCCGCCAACGACGACCAACCCAGCCATCCTCGAAGACTCACTGGAGAACGCCGAGGGCACGCCTGGCCCGATGCTCAGCGTGTCGCGTCTGCGCCAGAGCGACGTTGAGAAGCACATTGAGGCGACCAATCGCCATTTGCCAGCGGATCGCCAGATTGCCTTGTCGCTGATTAACGGCCCACGGTCGTTTGTGGTCACTGGCCCAGCTCAGTCTCTGTACGGCCTGAACCTCAGCTTGCGCAAGCTCAAGGCTCCGGCGGGCCTGGACCAGAACCGTGTGCCGTTCTCGCAGCGCAAGCTGCAGTTTTCCACGCGCTTCCTGCCCATCACCGCGCCGTTCCACTCTGAATACCTCGCCGCAGCGCCTGAGCTGGCCATGCAAGACATTGAGGCCAACGGCTGGATTCTTGACGCTGCACAGCTGCGCATTCCGGTACTGTCGGGCGACGACGGCAGCGACTTGCGTAACGAGAAGGACTTGACGCGCAAGCTGGTTGACAGTCTGTGCGTGCTTCCCGTTGACTGGACACGCGCGACACAGATTGACCAGAACGTCACCCATGTTATCGACTTTGGTCCAGGCGGTGTCAGCGGCATTGGCGGTCTGACCAACCGCAACAAGGAGGGCACTGGTGTGCGGGTTGTGCTGGCTGGCGCGCTTGAGTCGAGCAACTCTGACTTGAGCACCAAGGCTGCACTGTTTGACACGCGCGAGTCGTCTGTCGTGTACTCGCAGAACTGGCAGCGCGATTATGCGCCGCGTCTGGTGCGCTGTGCAGGCGACAACTCGATGCACATTGACACGCCGATGAGCCGACTGCTGGGCAAGCCGCCAGTGATGGTCGCCGGTATGACGCCGTCAACCGTTGGTGCCGAGTTTGTGTCCGCAGTGATGCGCGCAGGCTACCACATTGAGCTGTCGGGCGGTGGACACTTTAGCGAGCCCATGTTGCGCGACAAGGTCGATAAGATTCTCAAGCTTGTGGACCCTGGTCTTGGCGTCTCGATTAACTCGATCTACATCAACCCGTTCCTGTGGAACATCCAGTTCCCTGCGATGAAGGCCATGCGTAGCGAGGGTGTGCCGATGGAGGGTCTGTGCATTGGTGCTGGTGTGCCGTCGTTTGAGGTCACCAACGAGATCATTGACAACATTCGCGAGGTTGGGTTCCGCCACATTGGCCTAAAGCCCAGCTCGGTTGCGACCATTCGCCTGGTCATTAAAATTGCCCAGGCCAACCCGGACTTCCCCATCCTGTTGCAGTGGACGGGCGGTCGGGCCGGTGGTCACCACTCGTTTGAGGATTTCCATCAGCCGATTCTGGAGACCTACGGTGCGATTCGTAATCAAAAGAATATTGTGCTGGTGGCAGGTTCAGGCTTTGGTGGTGTTGACGACACGCTGCCGTACCTGACTGGTGACTGGACCCGCAAGTTTGACTGCGCACCCATGCCATTTGACGGCTGCCTGTTCGCATCTCGCGTGATGGTGGCCAAGGAGGGTGGTGCGTCAGACTCGGTCAAGGAGGCGATTGTGGCCGCACCGGGTATTGATGACTCTGAGTGGGAGAAGACCTACCAGGGACCAGCCGGTGGCATTGTTACAGTTCTGTCAGAGCTGGGCGAGCCCATTCACAAGATTGCCACTCGTGGTGTCATGCTGTGGAAGGAGCTGGACGACACTATCTTTTCGCTGCCTCGCGATAAGCGCTTGCCCGCGCTGTTGGCCAAGAAGGATTACATTATTCGTCGGCTCATGGATGATTTCCAAAAGCCGTGGTTTGGCAAAAAGGCCGATGGAACGACGGTTGATCTGGAAGAGATGACGTATGCCGAAGTTGCTGTGCGTCTGATCGAGGTGCTGTACGTCAAGCACCAGTCGCGGTGGATTGATGTAACCATGCGTAACCTGGTCGGTGACTACTTGCTGCGTCTTGAGGAGCGGTTTACCAGCCACGAGGGCCCAGCTCTGTTGCAGTCGTTTACCCAGATTAACGATCCCCTGACCTCCGTCGCCGCTATCTTAGATGCTTACCCCGAGTGCCACACGCAGCTACTCACATCCGAGGATGTGCAGTTCTTTATTAACCTGTGCATGCGCCCAGGACAAAAGCCGGTGCCATTTATCCCGCTGATGGACAAGGATTTCCACATTTGGTTCAAGAAGGACTCGCTGTGGCAGGCCGAGGATGTGGACGCAGTGGCGGACCAGGACGTGGGACGGGTGTGCATTTTGCAGGGCCCGGTGGCAGTGCGCTATTCGACGCAGGCAAACCAGCCCGTGCGGGAGATTTTGGATAACATTTACCATGGCCAGATTGCCGCGCTGCTTGAGCGTTACTACGAGGGCGACGAGTCCAAGGTGCCTCAGGTTGGCTATCTGAGCAACGTTGCTGTGGCTCCAGCTGTGCCTGCTCATGTGCGGGTCGAGGTCACCGAGACTGAGCGGGTGTTTACTCTGCCCGCGCGGGCAGCCCAGCTGCCGGCTACTGACGCATGGCTCCAAGCTCTGGGCGGTAGCGAGCTAAACTGGCTGCGGGCGCTGCTGACTACGCCTATTGTGGTGCAGGACCGCATGTACACCAGCAACTTTACGCAGCGTGTACTGCGGCCGCGTGTGGGCCAGGTGGTCAAGGTAAAGCTGGTGGATGAGCAGCCTCAAACGTTATCTGTAATTGACGCCAGCGGAACCACTGCTTTGGACATCAGCATTGATGCTGATAACTTGATCCGCTTTAACCTGTACTCGGCGCCGCGCGGCTCCGTATGCACGCTCGAGCTGCAGTTCCGCTACCATGCAGCGATGCCGTACGCACCGATTCACGAGGTGATGGAAGGTCGTAACGAGCGCATTAAGCGGTTCTATGCTCAAGTGTGGTTTGAGAAGAGCGAAGACGGCGAGAACGTGATCTCTGTTGACGATCCGGAGTTTGAGTTTACTCATACGAACGAGCTGATCCGCAAGGAGGACATTCGCCAGTTCTGCCTGGTGGTTGGCAACCAGTCTGACCGCTACGTCGAGCACACTGATGGCATAGTGTACGCGCCAATGGACTTTGCTGGACGTGCGTGCTGGCCGATGACGTGCAAGAGCATTCTGCCCAAGATTGTCGACGGAGATGTGCTGAACCTGGTTCACATGTCGAACGGTTTCCGCATGATTGACGGAGCTGAGCCGCTAAAGGCCGGTGACGTGGTTGAGAGCCGTGCGCGCATTGTTGAGGTGACGAACGAGGAGACCGGTAAGCGGTCGCGCATTCGTGGACATGTGTACCGCGATGGAAAGCCTGTGGTTGAGGTGACGACGTCATTCTTCTACCGTGGAGCGTTTTCGGACTTTGCCAAAACGTTCCGCAACGTTGATGAGCAGCCTGCGCGGGTGACGCTGGAGTCTTCGCTGGACGTGGCGGTGCTAAAGTCAAAGGAGTGGTTTGTACCTCTGGAGGCTACCAGCCATGAGCTGCTGCCGGGCGCTATTCTCGAGTTCCGCTTGGCGTCCGAGTACCGGTTCAAGAGCCGCACAACATACTCGGGCATCCGCACGCACGGCCGTGTGATGATGCAAGTGTCGACCAAGGAGTACGTACACATTGCAGATGTGGAGTACGAGTGCGGCGAGTCTGTGGGTAACCCAGTTGTTGAGTACCTGAAGCGCCGTGGCCAGCCAATCTCGGACTCGTTCTACTTTGAGAACGGCGGCTACTCGCTTATGCCGCGTGGTTCCGAGTTTAGCTCGATTGTCCACTCGCCGGGTACCAATGAGCCGTACTCGAACATCTCGAACGACCACAACCCGATCCACACGAACGCGTACTTTGCCGACTACGCTGAGCTGCCGGGCACAATCACCCACGGCATGTGGACCAGCGCGTCGACCCGCAAATTTGTCGAGACGTTTGCCGCCGACAACCATCCCGAGCGCGTTAAGGCGTACGAGGTTGACTTTGTTGGTATGGTGCTCCCCAATGACCAGCTGGAGACCAAGCTGTCGCATGTGGGTATGAAGGACGGTCGCAAGCTGATCAAGATTGAGACGTTCAACCAGCATGGCGACAAGGTGCTGGAGGGCATGGCTGAGGTTGAGCAGCCCATTACTGGCTACACATTTACCGGCCAAGGCTCACAGGAGCCGGGCATGGGCATGGACCTGTACGAGCAGTCAGAGACTGCGCGCCAGCTGTGGGACCGCGCCGACCTCCATATGCGCGAGACCTATGGCATCTCGATTATTGATATTGTCCGTAACAATCCGCTGGAGCGCACGGTGTACTTTGGCGGCGACAAGGGAGCAACCATTCGCCAGAACTACTGCTCGCTGACGTACGAAACGGTTGACGCTGAGGGCGAGATCAAGGTTCTGCGCCTGTTCCCCGACATTGCCGATGACTCGCCATTCTACACGTTCAAGTCGCCTACTGGTCTGCTGCAGGCTACTCAGTTTACGCAGCCGGCGCTGATGCTGTTTGAGCTGGCGTCGTACACGGACATGCGTGCCAAGTCGCTGATTCAAAAGAATGCGCCGTTTGCCGGACATTCGCTGGGTGAGTACGGTGCGCTGAGCGCAATTGGCGGCGTGTTGGCTGTCGAGTCTGTTGTTGAAGTGTGCTTCTATCGCGGTATGACCATGCAGCGTGCAGTCGAGCGTGATTCACAGAACCGCTCGCAGTACAGCATGGTGGCAGTCAACCCTACGCGTGTGGGCAAGAGCTTTGGGCAGGAGGCCCTGGACTTTGTGATTAGCTCGATCCGCCACCAGTGCAAGGGACTGTTGGAGATTGTCAACCACAATGTCGAGAACTGGCAGTACGTCGTGGCCGGAGAGCTGCGTCTGCTGGACACGCTGACCAACGTGCTCAACTTTATCTTTAGCCAGAAGATTGACGTGTCAAAGCTGATTCAGGAGATGCCGCTGGAGGCTGTGCAGGAGCAGTTGGGCAAGATTATCGATGGTGCTGTGGCTAAGGCTGATGCCAAGCAAGCACGCGACGGCTTTATCCACCTGGAGCGCGGCCAATCGACCATCCCGCTTTCGGGCATCGATGTGCCGTTCCACTCGAGCTTTTTGCTGTCTGGCGTCGGACCGTTCCGCAACTTCCTTTCTAAGAAGCTGCGTCTCAGCGACATCAACTACAGTTTGCTCAAGCACCTGTACATTCCTAACCTGACGGCGCGTCCGTTCGAGGTCTCGCGCGATTACTTTGAGGAGGTACACGGGCTTACGGGCTCGGCTCGCGTGGCCAAGACACTCAAATCGTGGGATGATGCAGCTCTGGCTGATCCGGCTGAGCTGCAGCGCTTGTCGCACGTAATGCTTGTTGAGCTTCTGGCGTACCAGTTTGCGTCGCCTGTGCGCTGGATCGAGACCCAGGACCAGCTGTTTAAAGAGTATGGCATCGAGCGCTTTATTGAGTTTGGCCCTAGCCCGACGCTATGCGGCATGGCGCAGCGCACGCTAAAGTTCAAGTATGAGGCATATGATGATGCGATTGCGCACCGCCGTTCGACCCTGTGCATTTCCAAGAACGAAAAGGAACTGTACTACTCGTACGATCCGGAGCCAGAGACTGAAGAGGCAGGGGAAGCGTCTTCTCCGGCTGCTGCCGCGGCGGTGGCTGCCCCTGTTGCTGCTGCAGCTCCGGCTGCTCCTGTGGCGGCTCCTGCTGCTGGCGGTGCTGGTGCGCCGATCGATGACGCGCCTATTAAGGCTGTCGACATCATCCATACTATTGTGTGCCAAAAGCTGAAAAAGTCACTGGACGAGGTACCGCTGAGCAAGTCAGTCAAGGAGCTAGTTGGCGGCAAGTCAACGATGCAAAACGAGATTTTGGGCGACTTGCAAAAGGAGTTTGGCAACGATGTGCCCGAAAAGTCCGAAGAGACACCGCTTAGCGAGCTGGCTGAAAGCATGACGTCGTTTAGTGGTGCGTTGGGCAAGCATTCGAGCGGTCAGGTTGCGCGGCTTATTAGCAGCAAGATGCCTGGTGGTTTCTCGCAGTCGACGGCTCGCAGCTACCTGCAGTCGAGCTACGGGCTGGGCCCGCAGCGCCAAGACGGTCTGCTGCTTCTGGGTCTGACGGCTGAGCCGGCGGCTCGCCTAGGCGGAGAGGCTGATGCCAAGGCATGGCTCGATACGCTGGCGCAGACGTACGCCAAGAAGGCTGGCATCTCGTATGCGGCCGCAGGCGGAGCAGCTGGCGGAGCAGCGGGAGGAGCGGCAGTTGCAGTTGTCAACAGCGAAGCGTTTGACAAGGCACAGCGCGAGCAGCACCGCATGGTTACGCAGCAGCTGGAAGTGCTGGCGCGTTACCTGGGCATTGATCTGCGCAAGGGTGACCGGGCCTTTGAGGCTGCGCGTGTCGAAAGTGGCATGCTGCAGGCTGAGGTTGATCTGTGGATGGAGGAGCACGGTGAGTTCTACGCGAATGGAATCAAGCCGGCGTTTGATGCGCGTAAGGCACGTACATTCGACTCGTACTGGAACTGGGCGCGTCAGGATGCGTTGATTCTGTACTACGAGATTCTGTTTGGCCGCCTGACTGAGGTTGATCGCGAGATCACTTCGCAGTGCATCCGGCTGATGAACCGTGCGAACCCGTCGCTGATGCGCTACATGGCGTACCACATTGCCACGACCGACGAGAGCAAGGGTGAGACGTACAAGCTGGCGCGCGATTACGCACAGATGCTGTACGAGAACTGTGAGCTTGCGCTGGACCACTCGCCTGTGTACAAGGATGTTGACTTCCCGACCGGCCCGCACACTGAGGTCACGCCCAAGGGCGATATTGACTACGCCGAGGTGCACCGCTCGGATGAGCGCAAGCTGCTGGACTATGTGCGCAAGATGCAGGCTGGTGGCGAGCTGACGCAGTTCTCGGGCCGCCAGCGTGTTGAGCAGAACTTGGCCAAGATCTACCGCTTGATCAAGCAGCAGAACAGCATGAAGAAGGACAGCAAGCTGGCCATTCAGGGCTTGTACACTGACGTGTTGCGTGCGCTGCACATGTCGCCGCGCATCATGGAGGAGTCTGGTGTGCGTCGCATTTACAGCCGCTCGCGTCTGTCGGGCACGGCAGATGCACCAGCAGCTGAAACGCCAAAGGAGACCATTCCGTTCCTGCATTTGAAGCGCAAGCAGCCGACTGGTGAGTGGCAGTTCAACTCGAAGCTGACTGGCATGTACCTGGACGTTTTGACCGAGATGTGCAACAACGGTCAGACGTTTACCAACAAGAACGTGCTGATGACGGGCTGCGGCAAGGACTCGATTGGCGCAGAGGTGCTCAAGGGTCTGCTGAGCGGCGGTGCCAAGGTAGTGGTGACGACATCGCGCTACAACCGCGCAGCCATGCTGTACTACCAGGGCATGTACCAGCAGTTTGGTGCACGTGGCTCGACCCTGATTGTCGTGCCCTTCAACCAGGCATCGCTGCAGGATGTGAAGAAGCTTGTCGAGTTCATTTACGATGACTCTCCACGCAGCGAGAACCTGGGCTGGGATCTTGACTTTGTCATTCCGTTTGCGGCGATTCCCGAGCAGGGCCGCGAGATCACCGACATTGACTCGCGCTCGGAGCTGGCGCATCGCATTATGCTGACCAACTTGCTGCGTCTGCTGGGTGAGATCAAGACCAAGAAGGCTGAGCGTGGCTATGAGACGCGGCCGGCGCAGGTCATTCTGCCTATGTCGCCTAACCACGGTCTGTTTGGATCTGATGGTCTGTACAGCGAGAGCAAGATTGCGCTGGAGACGCTGTTCAACCGCTGGTACTCTGAGTCGTGGTCTGCGTACCTGACGGTTACGGGTACAGTTATTGGCTGGACGCGTGGTACGGGCTTGATGAACGCCAACAACATTGTTGCTGAGGGCATTGAGAAGCTCGGCGTGCGCACATTCTCGACGCAGGAGATGGCGTTCAACATTCTGGGTCTGATGCACCCGACGATCAGCGCGCTGGCGCAGACGGAGCCTGTGTGGGCGGATCTCAATGGTGGATTCCAGTTTATTCCTGATTTGAAGGAGGCGACTGCGCGTCTGCGTGCCAGCATCCGCGAGTCTAGCGAGGTCAAGAAGGCAGTGTCGGCCGACTCTGCGCTGGACTTTAAGGCGGTGGCTGGGCCCAAGGGTGCGCGCATGCACCAGTCGCGTGTGATCAAGCCTCGCGCCAACCACAAGTTCCCGTTCCCCGAGATTAGCTCGTACGAGAACCTCGAGCACCTGCGCTACCTGCAGGGCATGATTGATCTGGACAAGGTTGTGGTGGTTACTGGATATGGTGAGGTGGGCCCGTACGGTAACGCCGAGACGCGCTGGGAGATGGAGGCGTATGGCGAATTCTCGCTGGAGGGCTGCATTGAGCTGGCGTGGGTGATGGGCTACATCAAGCACTTTAACGGACGGCTGAAGAACAAGCAGCTGTACTCGGGCTGGGTCGATGCCAAGAGCGAGGAGCCGGTCGATGACAAGGACATCAAGCAGCGCTACGAGAAGCAGATTCTCGAGCACACTGGTATCCGTCTGATCGATCCTGATATGCTTGACGGCTACGACCCCAACAGGAAGCCGCTGATGCGTGAGCTGCAGATTGAGCACGACATGGAGCCGTTTGAGGCCAGTGCTGAGGAGGCGGCGGCGTTCAAGCTGCGCAACAACGACATGGTCGACACTTGGGAGACTGTGGATGGAACTTGGATGGTGCGGTTCCTCAAGGGCGCGATGCTAATGATTCCCAAGGCGCTGCGGTTTGACCGGCTGGTAGCCGCTCAGGTGCCTTCGGGCTGGGATCCGGTGAGATACGGAATTCCCAAGGACGTGTCCGACCAGGTCGATCCAATTACATGCTTTGTGTTGGTGGCCACCGTCGAGGCGCTGGTGCGCTCAGGCATCACTGATCCGTACGAGTTCTACAAGTACGTGCATGTGAGCGAAGTAGGAAACTCGACGGGCTCGGGTGTCGGCGGCATGAACTCGAACAAGCTGATGTACAAGGAGCGCTACTTTGACAAGGACGTCCAGAACGACGTTCTGCAGGAGACGTTTATCAACACTATGGCGGCGTGGGTCAATCTGCTGCTGATGTCATCGTCGGGCCCAATCAAGCCCACGGTGGGAGCGTGTGCGACGTCGGTGCTGTCGCTGGACGTGGCAATTGACACGATCCAGAACGGCAAGGCCAAGATCATGTTGTGTGGTGGATTTGATTTCTTCCAGGAGGACGGGTCGTACGAGTTTGCGCAGATGAAGGCAACCAGCAACACGCTGGACGAGTATGCCCGCGGCCGCACGCCGGCTGAGATGTCGCGTCCGTGCACGAGCACTCGCAGTGGATTTATGGAGGGCGAAGGTGCTGGTATCATGACTGTGATGTCGGCCACCACGGCGCTGGAGATTGGTGTGCCTGTGTACGGTGTACTGGCCATGTGCGGAACGGCTATGGACAAAGAAGGTCGGTCGGTCCCGGCACCAGGCCAGGGTATTCTGACCTCGGCGCGCGAGATGGCGAGCTCAGTGCCATCGCCGCTGCTTGACATCAAGTACCGCCGTCGCCAGCTGGATCAGCGGCGTGCAGCGATCAAGGAGTGGGAGCAGCGCGAGAAGGATTACGTGCAGCAAGAGCTCGAGGCGCTAAAGGCGTCGCCTGCAGGTCTGCCGTGCGACGACGAGGCGTTTGTGCGCCAGCGTTCGGAGTTTATCGCGAACGAGGTGCGGCGCCAAGAAGGCGAGGCGCTGAGTCTGTGGGGCAACAACTTCTGGAAGCAGGACCCGCGCATTGCACCGCTGCGGGGCGCTCTGGCTGTGTGGGGTCTGACTGTCGATGACATTGGCGTAGCGTCGTTCCACGGAACATCGACCAAAGCCAACGACAAGAACGAGTCGCAAGTCATTGATCGCCAGTTCAAGCACTTGGGTCGCACGCCTGGAAATGCGTGCCCGGCCATCTGCCAAAAGTGGCTCACCGGTCATCCAAAGGGCGCTGCCGCCGCGTGGATGCTCAACGGCGTGTTGCAAGTGCTGCGCACGGGTATTATTCCGGGTAACCGCAACGCTGACAATATTTCGGCCGAGCTTGAACAATACGAGCACATTTTGTATCCGTCGCAGTCGATCCAGACGGACGGTATCAAGGCAGGTCTGCTAAAGTCGTTTGGCTTTGGCCAAGTGGGCGGCGAAGTTTTGGTTTTGCATCCAGACTTTTTGGCTGCAGTGCTGGAGCCCGAGCAGCTGGCAACGTATTCAGCAAAGGTCAAGGCCCGCGAGTCGCAGTCGTACCGCTACTGGCACGACACGCTGGCTGGCGTGCATCCGTTTGTGCAGATCAAGACGGAAGCTCCGTACACGGAGGCCCAGGAGTCGCAGGTTTACTTGAACCCGCTGGCCCGCGCCGAGTACGATCCGGCTACCAAGAAGTACATGTTCAAGCGGACTAACCAGGCTGATGTTGTCAAGCACTAAGGCAGTTTATTTCTTTTACTATCACTTTTTGGTTAATATACCAGTCTTTATTCATTTAAGCTTGGGTTTTGTTTGTTTCGAGGTAATAATTGTCTATTTATTGTTGTGTTTATGCTTGAATTTCTTCTCTTGGATCACTAGTAGTTTATCCATTTTTTAGCTAGAATTTAATCTGCATTCGATTCTGCAATTTTAGACAACATGGGTTGTCAAATTTATGTAGCTGTTTTTGACAACACGTATTGTCAAACTGACGCATCCATTTGTGTTTGAAACTCTATCTTTTTCCAACTATTTGTACACTCTTTTATAAAATGCTTAACGATAAGAGATTACCACACTATGTTTTAGAGAAAATACTATTATATTGTGTTTATGAACGGTTTGACGGTATAGAAGACTGGAAACAACGTATTCCTCTTGTTGGCGTCTGTAAAAAATGGACTGATATTCTGCGCCCAGCTGTTTTTAGTACCGCCTATTTATATTACAGTCCATCTAATGGCCGCAGGGAATGGGAGACAAATATAGATTGTATTGCCATTCGGGGCTGGTTCAATCGTGTGAAAAGTGTGAATATTCGCATTACATTTCCTGTTAACGCCATGTTGGTTTTAAATAAGCTGCAAAGCATACTTCAACTTGACATAATTAATTGGAGAAGCATAGTGCGCCTTAATATTGTTTTTGATATTAACGATATCGGCCATTCAAGTAATTATTTAGGCATATTGGATAAGCGTACTGTTGATTTCACTCGAAAGCTGATTTTCAGAATGCCTAATGTAATTGGTCTGCATATTAGGCTGTTTTATAACGCCAATTTTCTTCAACAATTAATGCTGCTGGTTGTTAACGCGTATTCTGCGCAATTGCAACTACTTGATATATGGCCAATATTAAATATGCCAAGAATGCATTTGGGTTCCAACTTGGCATTCTTGACGCTTGAATTTAGCGACAACATATTTAAAAAACATATGTCAATTTGTGCAGAGCCTCTACGCGAACTTTGCTTATATAAAGTGCCGGCAGACATTCCGTGGCACATATTCCATAGTAATTCAGATCCCGGGCAAATTAACTTTAAGAACTTACAAAAGCTAGTTATATTGTATGACAATGCAGATGGCAATGACTACTCACATACGCAATTAACTCCAGCTGGTTTTGCAATAGCAAACAGCATTAATAATTCTACAGACCATACAGTATCCGCAACCAATGGGAATTATATATACAAGCTGTTATTTCCAAATATTAAAAAGCTATATATACAGAGGTGTTCAAATGAATATATACCTTTAAATGTTGAATTTGGCCGTACACTTGATGTGTTTAAGTTATCAGGAAAGTTACAAGACATCTTACAGTGGGTTACTATTCCGCAAAGTACTCAAAAGCTTGAAATGACAATAGATGCAGATAAAAAAGTAACAGCAACTGATAATACAAGGATGTTAAACAAATTGCTAAAAGTCACTGCACGCTATTATTACAGAATATTGAATATATCTCGGATATCTGCCGAATTTTACCTATCATCGGTAGTTTGGGGTAATATAAACATGTTAGTTATTACTGATATTGACATTACCGATATCATAACTCTGTTATCTACAACACCACGTTTAAAGAAACTAATTGTTTATTCTATTGTGTTTGGTGATTACACAACATTAGACAAAGTTGAGCAACTATTCCAACAACGGGTAGACACTCAGCTATTTGCCCTTGATTTAAAAGCACTTGTTATTCGTTGTAATAAGGAGTATAATCATAATGCTTTTTTGGCGGTTATATACAATTTAATGACTCACGCTAAATCATTGTCTCAAATAGATGTTCCAGAAAAGTTTGTGAGCCAAGTGATGATGATTATTGATGTTCAAAAAGACTATTATCCTCATTTTGCAAAGATTCACGTACTTCAATTAATTAAGAAGTTTTTAATCCAAATAAATTAAACAATATTATAAATGTTAACAAACAATACCGTACAGTTTTAAAATTACACAACGTTACTTATTCATTCCCATTAATATAGCACAAGATAACATCCAACAATATTATGCATTTAAAATGTCTAGAACTGTAGAAAAGATGAGCACTTAATGGCGGCGTTTATTCTAGTTTAACTAGCAAAATAAAAATTCTTAGTGGCGGTCAACAGCGGTGAACATGCATATTCATTTTTTGGCGTCGGCAGGTGGCACATATGTGGTCTCGTTTCCTTTAAAGTAGCAGTTGGTGCTTACGTTCTTGATGGCAAACTTGAACGGCGCTGCAGCCCAGTTAACCTTGCCACCAGCCCAGTCGGCTGTGCCCTTGGCGCCTGCGCCGCCGTCCCATATGGAAAAGCTAACGTACGCCTCAGCGTCCGGGAACTTAAACACCTTATCCTTAGGGTCCCACGTATCAGCGCGGCGGACCGTGCGGAACGTCTTGCCATCAACAGCCCAAATAATTTGCTCAGGAGTCCACTGGATCTGGTACGCATGATACTCGTGTGTCGTATCAGTGAGCTGCGGCGATCTGACCATCTTGGTATAGTCAAGGTCATTGTGCCAATAGTAGTTGGATTGCACGGCAGTCTTATCATTACCGACAAACTCAAAGTCAATCTCATCGCCTACTTTGTCGTTCCGAATAATAAAAGATGACACAACACCACCCGCTGTGCTGCCCGAGCGCATTACAGCGGTAACAGTACCATACTGGATAGCCCGAGTTCCCGTGACCACGGCACCAAATCCCTTGCCGTCGGGCTGCTTAACCAACTCGAGCTCAAGCTGCTCGTTTGCGTGTTTAGCGTTTGAAGGTTCAAACTTTGACACATACTGGGTAGTGTGCGGGTCACCCTTGTAATCGGCTACTTGTGCAAACGCGGTTGCGCTGTTAAAGTCTGATGTCTCATCCACGCAATGTGCGGTGTTCCAGCAGCTGTTTGGAGTCCGTGAGTTCTCGGGTTCGCAGTTGAATGGCGCGCAGTACATGGCGTTGCGATTGCAAAAGCCTTTGACGCAGCACGGCGTGTCTTTGCCGCACTCTTGGGTTCCGCATTTAGCTCCGAGTACTGTGCTGCTCAGTGCGAGCGCGGATACGAGGCAAATGAGCGATGTCTATACCTGTCATTTTTATGGTTTAGTTTGGATATTGGGTGGTTGGGTATGCATAGTAAGCTTGTGAGTCAGAGTGTATATAAATACTTGCCTTCATAGTGTAGGATCAGGTCGAGTAATGGTACAAGAGTGAGAATATATTTGGGAGCGTTAGGAAGAGCTAATACTTTGGCAATAAAAGTTGTACTTTATACTCTTTTTGCCACCAACGGACCGTTCCGAACAAAATCATCCTTGAAGGTGGCTGATACTTGTTCTGTTATTACTGCAAATTATCTCTCTTGCGTCATGGACCGAGTCAAAAACATAATAAACAATTGCCCCGAACAGTAGCCGCTTCCAAAAACCCTACAACAATTACAAACAATCGAAATGTACGCCGCTTCTGCGTTAATTTGAAAATAAAACAGGGATAAAGGATTCCATATTGCCTACAAAATATTATTTTTGGACTTTAAAACGTGGCTTTATTTACTTTTCGCTATTGTTGAATTCAGTGGGGTTTTGCGGCGGAATCTAAACAAATATTAAAAAAAACATATGCATATACTATGTTCAAAGCCAAATGCGATTTGTGAAATGAAAACTATGCTTTAATATGAATGTGTAAAAAAGTGTTGAAAAAAAACTGCTCTGCAACACTCTTGGAACTTATAAACAGGTTGCCTCAAGACAATGCGCTTTTTAGCTTGTGGGCAGCACATGTATTGGTGAATTTGTTACGTACAAAATAAAAAAGGACAAGCAAATATGACGAAAATGGGGAGACACATTTTCAGCAACTTTAGGAATCGAAATCGCCAGCTCTACCTGATTCCTTGCGCACTGGAATCTTGACTCCCTGCTTGGCAAAATGCTTGGACATCATCGTCGACTCAATCATACCCGGAAACTGCTTTGCCGAATATACTCTGAACGGCTCCGAAAACGTATGCGCCTTAATCTGGGTGACAGTTGACATGAGCTCGCCATTGTCGCTCTGGAGGTTGAAGAACGAGAACCGCAAGCGGTAGTCGCCGTCCTTGCGAATGGACAGGTCGGGGAACACAAAAAATATGCCTAGCGACCCGTCCATGCTGACCAGCTTTGAGCCCGCCGTGACGCTTGAGCCGATAAGGTTCCGGACAATACATAGAGATGTGTCGCTATCGTCGACTTCCTGCGGCACTGCGTCTGGTCGAGAGCCGGCTGAAAACGACATTATGCTTGATGAGCTGGCCACGTTCTGGCCCAGCGACATTATCGCCGAATCGCCAGCTGTTCGGGGGCTAGAGAGTCCGTCCATGGTGCCAAAGTCGTTGCTGACTGTGGTGTGTGCGGATCTGATTGCAACAGATCCATCTTCGGGTATACGCGGCAATTGATTGTTGCTCATCTCGGTACTACCGATATCGCCCTGCTGTGGATTGTCAATGGCTGTGCCGTCTGTTGTTTGCATTGGCATATGTATAGCTGACGCTCCCATTGTCGATCCGTGGCCCGAGTCATTTGCCGCTCGCTGGCGTATCAGATCCATTTCGACCCCCATATCCGCCGAGTACAGACTGCATGTTGCAGTAAAGAACGACGTGTTGACGTGTCTACCAATAAAGCATTATAATCGCAATACCTAGTTTAGCAGCACTATTCGGGGTGGCCATGCTTCAATTACACGCACGAGCTATGCCGGTATACTTACTCTATGTCAACGAGCTGGCGGGTAGAGCGATCGTATATAATCAGCTGCAGAATAGGCGGAGGCGTGCAAGGCCGTCGATCCTACTCCAGTAATTTCGTTTTCCAAAGTGGTTGGAAGCAACGTGCTGGTTCGTTCAAAAATTAGTAAATGTATCCAGTCAAGGTGAAACATGGTATAGTGGGAACAGCTGCAGATACTGAGAATGGAAGGAGGGGATTCAGAACACGAAGCCTATCGACACAGGTGAAAACCAATGCGATTTCCAAAAATGGGATAAAATTGGTCAAACTCGGGGAATTTACAAGCCCGTCTCAAGCAGCAAGCTGCGGGCGTCACAGGTGAATGTGCTGCAAGAAAGGAAAAGGTGTGGGCCATCTGCACCGGCCTGCGCCGCATCAATCAAGGACAAGGCAGAGCCCGGTGCCATTGGCGCCTAAAGTCTGAAATTGGCGCAAATCGCTGGGAGCAAGTCTAGTGGCAAACCAGCTGGCTGTCCGAGATGCCCTGTCAGCGGGGAATCTGCATGCATGCTAGCGGCCCAGATTACTTTTTTACGCACCAACAAGTAAGCACGCATAAACAGGTTGCGCAGATCTGGTTGTGCAAGAAAAGGCTTTGGTAAAGCCGAGACAATTTTGGCTGAATACCATTCTACGCACCAGTGGCCTTGTTCAGCGGGCGCTCTTGCGGGCGCAGTGCAGCAGACCCCACGATCTCAGATCTCTGCATCTGGCAGAACTGGCTCAGAACGTGACGTCTGCGAGATAGCTTCGAAACAATGGGCGAATCATGCGGATACAATTATGAAACAAGGGCCAAAAAAGCGGCGCATTCTGTGCAACATACCTTTTCACCAAAGCCACACATTCGTGCGCGTATTGGCTGCTGAACGACACGAAGCTCGTATATGTACCTACAAACAGCCGAGTCGTAGCTGATATGACGACACATGTATGCAATCCAGTTGACGCCTGGCCATTAGCGACAGCAAATGACGAAACACGAGACAACGCAAACAAGTTTTTGGGAGGCAATTCATTGTTTGAGCAGCCAGTAAAGCGGATGCTCTCAGGTCATGCGGCCAGAGCAAAATGACGCAACCAACGCATACCCAAAGCACTGGTGGAAAAGGGGTTTCCAAGAGTCGCACGAGTTAATGCCCAAGATTACATTGACGCAAAAATGACCACGACGGTCAAGCGTTTGACAACGCACACAATGTAAAAGGAGAAACAAGACGCACAATGAGTACCACGTGGAGCGAGAGGAAGGAATACCGCGTCCATTGATCTATGCCACTTCATGTTGCGCCTGTCCCTGAGGCCAAGGCAAAAAGAGGCTCAGTCCGAACCAGGCAAATTGCGCAGATCCACAAACGATGCAATAGCGTAGCAATACTTACATTCCTGCTTCGACGCGTATCGGCTGCTGTGAACGCTGATCATACCCGGCGTCGCCGTCAAATGGCCCAGAATTTGGATTCGAGTAAAGCATGCTTAAACTGTGCTCTGCGATATTCCAGCGAGTGTCCGTCACGGATCCTTTTTCGGCAAATTAAACCGTCCGACGGCTAGTTGAGAAATAGAAGCGATATCGCAACAAAACAAAATGTGAGACGATGGAAGCAAAAAACAAGTGATGACGGGGAGCGACCCCCAAGGTGACTGTATCTACGACGTAGAACCGTAGTGTGTGAGAAACTGCAAAGCGTGAGACGTGGTTTGAAAATTGCAGCAAAAAGTCGATAAAAAAATAGAGAAAGGAAAAGAAAAAGTCGTGCAGCTAAAACCTCGGGAATGGACAGCGTAATTTATATTTTCAGGGCAAACACGTCGTTTGTAAGCGTACGACGCATGAAATGCAGGTTCCGCCCGTGTTTGGGGTAAGGTCAAAAAGGGCCAAACCCAGTGTCATAGGGATACTGGCGCACAAGTGTTACTTTTTGTGGCAGGCATTGGCTCACCCGACTTTTTACTCTGACTCATAGGACCAAAGTGCCAGAACCCAGGCTTTTAGGTTGGCTGTGTATCGGTTTGAATAAACGAACTGGGTTCACACTGCATGCTTGCCGAATAGGAAAAAGGGGAGGCTCCTGACCACCCCCTCTCTCTTATGACGACACCCTTCCCCACGCTCACATTCTCGGCACAACAGCCAATCAAGTTCTGGCCAATACTGGTACTGTTGCATTTGCTACTGCGCAAACTCCTCATGTTCCCAGAGTTGGTTGCATTCTCGGGCGTCATCGGACTTTGACCACCAAAGAAGCTAACCGACTTTTTGCGCAGCTTATGCGGCGGCCATTCTGAGTTGCTCACCACATGTCTTGTTGGGGCAATGCCAAGCCCAGGCTTTTCCAAATAGATAGCGCAGCATTTGGACTCACAACGAATTTTGTGTCAATAGGGACATTCGCATTAACGGCTAGACAAAGTGATCTATTTGCAGCTATAGAAAGCAACAATGACACGTTGGCGTCATGCATTTTTCGCCTATCCGCACGCACAGCCGTAGTGCTAAACATGCTTTGCTTAAAAACACAAGCCTTATTTACACATTCCCCGATTTGTCTTTGAATGGCTTGTTGTGCATGTGGCAAGTTACAGTGCATGCATGCTACAGCCATCAACAATAACATGGGCTATTTTTGCGCGATGTACTCATCAATGATACCCGGGTTATGTATTTTTTACCTTACCCGAGTATGTTTAGTATTTTTCACTGTGAAATACAGACAACCACATTAAAAACCACGTTGTTTGTTGTTTGGAAAACAAAAAAATCGTAAAAAGAAAGGCCACTAGAAACCTACACTTCTGATTGTCTAAAAATACCATTGCTTATAGTGTGTATCTACAACACGCCCTTTTTCAATTTGGTATTTTTGGCACTTGTGTCATGAAATCAACAAAGATATACACTAAAGTTTGCCATAATATTACAAGCCGCATTGACCAGTCCCACATTATCTACTGCGCCATCCCTTTTTGTGGGCTTTATCGGGCCTGGCTTTGGGAATAACTGGCACGGATCTCGATTTCTCGATTCTTTAAAAGAATAGACTGCGGCCAGTTGTTGGGCTATGCATTGTTTATCCAGAAAATTGTTGAGCCATAATCTTTTGCTGATCGAGTGGACACGGATCCGGTAGTAAACTTGCCCGGAGAAAGAGGCTTCATTGCGTTAAGGTGTCAGCCATTTTGATCTAATTTGTCATCAAATCAGCACGTGGCACAACCTGCTCAGTTGAGCACGCGCACAGACAAGATGGCCAATTCTTTTTTCATTAATTGCACTGCGTGCTGCCCAATGAGCATCAAAATCAATGACGCCTTTTGATGACAAAAAACAGCTTGCGACTCCGACCTTTTTTTCCACTCTTCTACTGCGCTTCCATTTTACTTTTGTTTTATAAAACTGTTGTACAAGTTGGAGTTTTCTGCTTTCTGTATACCTAGACTTGCATACATAGAGCGTTTGTTTCTGTTGTCATTATAGTCATTATGATAGAGTCGGTGCTATTGTCGGGGTCGACGGGCGACGCAATATCTTCGCTTTTGGGTTGGGTACGGTCACATAACCTTGCAACTTGTTGCATAGCTAGTTACTATGCGGTGACTTGCTTTTTCTCTCAGTGGTATTATGCAGCCATAGCATACTTCAGCATAGGACTAACAATAGCCTGACCCGTGCACTTGCTGCATCACGAGGTTTTCTGAACCTCATTGTTTGATTACTGTAGTCGTACTTTGCTGCCTGGTCGATCAGTTTTTACCCGCAAATATTTCTAAACTACAAGCGCAAAAGGTACTTTTAGCTCAATAATGCAATGGTGTCTAAACTCTAGATATTAATATGCAATATGCGATATGTTGTGTAGCGTCGAGGGTCTTTCGATCGACTTTTTAGTGTATAATGTGTATGGGTTCGCGTGTTATGCGCTGTTCAACACTGCGTTTTTCTTTAACAAGCGTATTGGAGACGAGTATGCACGGCGAAACGACGGACATGAGAATCTTGTAAGATTCAACGACTTGTTTTTCTCGTACCATGCATTAGTGCTCAGTCTGGTCACATTTGCGCAATCGTTCTACTACAAGGTAAGTAAAGTTTATGCGTTGACGGATAGAGAGACGTAGTATTATGTTAAATGCAGTATTTAAACTACACATGTTTGGTTTGCAAAATGTAGCGGGCGCCAGCACAGAGCTCATCGCGTACATCCCGTGTATTTTTCTTCGGAACATTAGCCAGCTTAGCCATATCGCTAATGTTCTCCTCGATATACAACACAGTATATCTGTTGTCGTTTATAAAGCTCGGGTGCAGCATGATAAAGTACATTCCGCAAGCATGGCTCAACTACCAGCGAAAGTCCACAACAGGGTGGTCGATCCACAACATAATGTTGGACTTTACCGGCGGTACGTTGTCGTTTGCGCAGCTTATTCTCGACGCAATAAGGTCGGGGAATGTGACGGAGGCGTTGGGCAATCCGGTCAAATTTGGCATGGGATTGGCGAGCATTGGGTTTGATTTGGTGTTTCTGACCCAGCATTTTGTACTCTACACAGACCGGTACGACCCACAAGACATTGAGGCTCAGGTACGCTGCCAAAGCGCGCCATCGACATATGGTTCTACCGATAGCAGTGATGTTAGCACATTTTAGACCAATATAATAATTTTATAGTTTAAAGGAGAGGGCTAGAGCGTGGCAATTACGTGTTGGACCCACGCGTTGGATGCAATGTCAGACTCGTATTTGTCTTTTAGTTCCTTGACCCGCTTTGAAACTCGACCAGCATCCATTTCCGCAAGCTCGGGCGTATTGGTAAACTCGCTCAAAAACCGCTCAATAAGTCTGGACCCGTTGGCCATAATTTCTTTTGAAAACTCTGCGTTATCGACATCCATTTTAGTCTCCTGTGGTTTGGCTGAACCGAAATCCTCGAGCTCCTCCACTTTGCGCTTGGCCAACCGAACAATAGACTCGGGAAAGTTTGCCAGTTCGGCAACGTGGATGCCAAAGCTCTGGTCGCATACGCCTGATCCGATCTTGTACAAAAGAGTCAAGTCACGTTGTCCGGTGGCTGCTGTGCCCGTAGATGTAATGCGAGCCATTACATGGCGGTTATCGACGCTGGGATAAATAGATTCGAGCTCAGTAAGCTCGTGAAAGTGCGTAGCGAACAGACATTTGCACTTTATCTCCTTGACAATGTGTTCAGAAATAGCCCAGGCAAGACCAAATCCGTCGTATGTACTTGTGCCGCGGCCAAGTTCGTCGATTATGACAAGCGACTTGTCAGTGGCAGTTTTCAGAATCGACGCAGTTTCGAGCATCTCGGCCATAAACGTCGATACACCCTTTAGCTGAGCATCGCCGGCACCCACTCGAGCCAAAATACAGTCAAATATGGGCAGTTGGGCAGAGTCGCACGGCACAAAGCAGCCGACTTGCGCCATAAGCGCAATTACGCCGATTTGCCGAATATACGTAGACTTGCCGCCCATGTTTGGGCCCGTAATAATAACAAAGTTCGAGCCATCGCGAGCCATTTCGACGTCGTTGGCAATAAAGTTGACGCCTTCTTGCACCTCCAAGCACGGATGGCGGGCAGCCACCAAGTGCACATCGCCGCTGGTGAGTACGGGCCGTGTGTACGGAACAGGTGCCATGGCTGATGCTTCGGCAAAGCTCAGAATGACGTCGAGGTGCGCAACCACCGTGTTCAGCCGCTCGAGTACCGGCGAGTACGATGCTGCGACTTTGATGACTTCTTTGACCAGCGACGACTGCTCGCGTGTATATGAGTCTGACAGCGTGCGGTACGAACGACTAGATTCACGTAACGCGGGCGTCGTGAAGAACACACCGGTTTTAAGCGTGGACAGCTCAAAGTACCGGGTGTTTTTGCCCCGCAGTCGTGCACCGTCTGTACGCGACACGCGCAAACAGTGGCCAAACGTCGAGTGCTTTTCGAGCTTGAGCCGCTTGCTTTCCAGATCCAAGTCTTCACATGCACGCTCATGTTCGGCTGTTATGTTGCGCATCTCGGCGTCCATTTTGGCCATGGTTTCTTGTAGTCCATCGTCAAAGTCTGCGCGCAGCATAAACTCATGCGAGTCGGCCATGCTCAGATCCACCGTGGTTTCGACAAGCGAGCGGAACTCGCCCAGATCTTCGGTGATTTTGAGCAGTTCTTGCAAATAGTGTTTGTTGATAAGGGCTTGAGAGTCTGTGCATGCAGCCAGGGCGTCGCACAATGCGGGGAGCGCAATTATGACTTGGTACACACGCACAGTGTCCTGAAGTGTGGCAAAGCCGCGCTGGAAACGGTTGGACAGGCGCTTAAAGTCGGGCATAGAGCGCAAATGCGCAGTTCGAATGATGTCGCGCGACTCGGTGTCGTTGAAAAAGAACTCGACCAATGTCAACCGTTCTTCGATGTCGTCAACATTCAACAACGGCTGTTTGAGCCATTGCGCCAACAGCCGTTTGCCCTGCGACGTTTTGCAGTGGTTCAACAGGCCAAGCAGGCTCATCGTCTTGCTCGCGCCGTCGTGCAACGATGGAAGCAAGTTGAGTGCCTGCACGGCTGATGCATCGAGCTTCATAAACTGCGACAGACTGTGTGTGGACAGAGCAAATGCGCCAAAGTTGCTCTCGTCAGCCAGGAGGTTGAGGTACTGGATGATTGCGGACAGCGAGGCCATTGCGGCTTTTAGATCAAGCTCTGGCAAACTGAGAACGGGAACTGTGGTTTTGGCCAGCCGGCCCAAGTCCTGCTCAACATCGGCCGAGAACAACGAGCGTGCGCATTCGGTGGCCACAACGCCGCAGCGATCAAGCATGTCGGTCAACGTCTTTTGCTGGAGCTGTTTATTCGCCGGCTCTTGTTTCACCAAACACTCTCGCACTCCTAGCTGGATAACAAGTGCTTCGAGGTTTGAAAACACATCGTTGTCGATAAACTCGCACACGCCAAACGTGCGTTGCGCTGGATCAGCAAACGCAACGCCCACGTGCATCTGGTCAACCGACTGGGTAAAAGTTACGGCCATAACCAACGGCACAGTGACCATATCCGAGTTGGCAAACAAGAGCTCATCAACTTCTTGCAAGTTGCCGGGGGACGCCGTGCGTGCTACTTTCCAGCTGCCTTGTTTGGTGTCCAACGGCTCCATGATTTCCAGCCGCAGCTGGTGCTTTAACAGCGCGTCGCGCATAAAGTTTTCCGCAACCGTTCGAGACATCGTACAGCTCGCCAGTCCCGTTGAAACCGAGCCGCCCAGGTACTTTATGACTGTCGAAGTCTTGTACACTGTATGTGCTACGTACTCGGCGTTCGTGCCGTGTACGCTGTAGTAGTCGCCATTTGATCGTTCGAACAGCCGGATCGTGTTTGCACGCTCGTCCAGTCCTCGGAAGAACTTGCAAAAGCCTTGCTCTGACGACGAATCGAGCTTGAGATCGGGGCGGTCAGCTTCCTTGCTCATATTGTAGATGAATAAAAAATAAAGAAAAGCAAAGAGGCTTGGCTGCGGTGTTTTTATCCAACACACGCGTACAGAAAACGCGTTTATGATTTTGTTGATCCTAATTGATCATTCTGATCCCTCAGACGATCTGGCTGTGATCTGCTCGGATGACCCTTTTTCGTCTACAAACTTTGCTTATTTCTTAATTGGAACCCGAAAATGCCAAAGTCGTATTCTAATCCGAGAGGTGGGTATAGCCACCAGTGGCAGGGCGACGGCCCAGCACGGCCCAGGCCCAGGCCATCGATTCGTGGCTCCCACCTCGCACAAATGTCAACCCGCGGACGTCCGTACTCACGACCATTCACGCCACGCCCGCACCACTACCCACACCATCCGTACCGTCCAACTCTCTCGCCAAATGTGCATCGGCCCGCGTTACCTAGCGATTCAGACGACTCTGTCCACAACTTTGAGCCTAAAACATCGCTCTTGTGGTGCCAGCAACCGGGACAAAACGTGATCGTGCATTTCGCCGACGACTGGATTTTGGGACTCGTCGACAATATAGGCCAGGACGTGGAGAAACGGGAGGGCGGGTACAGGTTGGTTGTCCCTGGTTTGTGTCCGTTCCATATCGAGACACACGAGGACTCGAGTGGAAAAGTCATGTGTAGTGGAGTTAACACACACGTTCATGAAGATGCAAAAGACACAATTGTGGTAAATAATATGTTGCATTTGTCGTTGCCGCTGGTCACTCGGCCCATGCCGTTGAGCTTGCTGCTCAAAAAACCTAAACTGCGGTCCGTGTCGCTGTACTACTTTGAAGACCGCGCGTATGTGACGAGCAACGGCAATTTGTCTCGGTTCGTACCGCCCGCCTACAACCGTAAGTTTAAACATATTTTGCATGGACTAAAGTATGATGGATATGGCGCTGATCATTTAGCTGTGTTTGTTTGATAAATGTAGCGGACGGGTTGGAGATTATTAGCGAGGTTACGCATGGCGCACAAAAAGTGTTTATAAACCCAATTTGCTATCGCATGCTACAACGAGCGGTAAGTAACGCTATATTAATTTTCCTATTACATCCGAGCCCAACTAAAAAGCCCTAAAATAGGCATGCGAAAAGAAATGGAAGCTCGACGCATCGTCCCAGTTCTCGATCGACAACTGGGCCAACATAATCGGCAACGACAACCTCATGTTCTACGAGCGCGGAATGCGTGTGCCACGGCCCCAAAACGCTAAATTCCACTCCAAATCGGGCGTGTACCAGATCGCCATAGGATTCTGGTCATCGTTCCAGCAACGCATGTGGGAGTTCTTTCTAAGCAACACAACAGGGGAATGCTATTTGGACGCATCGTACAGATGCGACGATGATGGGTTCCAGCTGTGGACATTGTTTTTTGAACGCAGTGGGCAATGCGTGCCCGTCTCGTATTTGGTAACTACAGGCACATCCGTACGGCTTGTGGCCGACTGGCTCGAAGCCATAGTAAACCGCTCTGGCGACTTGGGTCAAAAAGTCATCTTTGTCAATTCCCTCAAAGCAACAATATCTGTCGAAGCCGTGTTCCACACATGGGACGTTCGCTACTCAAAGTACTACGTTGACCAAGAACTCAAATCACTTGCACTGCGGCCAAACGGAAATTACGGGTCGACAGTAACTCGAGCGGTGCAAAACATCGGAGACAATATTTCAGAGGCGATTGCAGCGGTGCAGGCTACGCCATCGTTGTACAAAGAAACAGAGTATTTGTTGGCGCAGGCGAAAGAATGGCTGCCCAAAACGTACGAGCAAATGGGCGCTTTTAACCGCAGCTCACGGGCGGTTGCGCAGTGGCGGTACTTGTTGTGGTCGACGATGTTGGCCCGTCCTGATACAAATCGCGTCGACTCGGTGCTATATTTTCTAGTGTCTGTTTTGACCCCCGGCGTGGAAGAAGCAGTAAAAGCGCAAGGCGAAGTTCCCAGTGTGCCGCCCAATATGGAGTGTGTTGAACGCGGCGCCAAGTCACCAGTTCCCGGCGTATCCAATGTGACACTTGTGCCGCTTGAACCAAATCTCACAAATATGCAGGGCAAACACACCGCCACAATTGTGGACACACACTATAGCGTGTGTTTTTGCCAAAAGTTTGCCAAACTGGGCATGTGCGAGCATCTCGTGTATTGCTCAACATCGAATATCCATCAGCCGTGGCTGGTCAAACAGCTGGACGATATTCCACTAGCTTAATGTATTTTTTGTATTATCATTAAAGTGTGCAAGGTGCACGTGTAATGAGAACACGGCAGTCACGGTCTGGGTTAGCGGGCGTCATTGCCATTTGTGTTTTGCGTGGGATGTTGGGCACAACACCAGCGCTATTACATGTGTCAAAGTCCACTGTAGCATTTGTCGCTTTGCCCGCGTCTGTTGGCAATTGGAGGTCGTACGAGCGCAGAAAATTGGCCAGCACAATGTGCATTTCAAGAAGAGCAAGGTTGCGGCCCAAACAGGCTCGAACGCCTGTGGAGAACGCGAGCATGTTGGATTTTTCTGCACTCTCGGTCATAAACCGATCAGGGTTGAACACCGTGGGATCGGGAAACACGGATGGGTTCATATGGGCAGGCATGATTGACGGACACACAAGAGACCCGACAGGCAACAAATAACCGCCCAAACGCAGTCCGCCCGCCGGCACCACACGCGGCAACATGCTCGGTGCCGGGCTCAGCACCCGCAGCGACTCGCTGATGACTGCACTTAAATACGGCAGTTTTTGACGGCAATCGTCGTACGTGATCACATGGTCGGACCCTTCAGGGAAACTGCGTCGGATGTCCGACACAAGCCGTGCATGTATGTGTGGGTTATGTAGCAACAACGCCAACGTCCACGTCATCCCGGCCGACGTCGTATCAACACCAGCGACGAGATGCAAAATAGTCTCCGACACCATCTCCTCATTGCTCAGTGGCTGACGCTTACTGCCGTCCCGTCCGACGTCCAACATCTTTTGCAGCAAATCCACCGTCGGTACAGGGTCGGCACGACGTGAGTCAATCGCCGACTGTCCAAACGCTTTGAGTTTGGCAAGTGTGGTAAGTCGAGGGCCCAGCATGGATGCGATGTGTTTGAGCCAGGGAAATGCCAGGGCAAAGTAGTTGAACACGCGGATACGCGTTATGAGGGGAATGAGTTCGTGGGCTTCGGTATCCAAAGCATGAAACGACTGGCCGAACCCAAGAGCACCGATGACGTCAAGCGCGATGAGTGAGAACCACGTATAATACGGCACAACGATGCTCGACCCCGACCGTGCAATCAAATCATCGATTTTACGGTGCACGTTGCGTACTCCGCACTCTAGTACTCGTGGCTCCATCTCGCCTAAATGTTTGTGCGAGAAACTCGGGCCCAGTTGTTTGCGTCGCTCAGTACTAAGCTCGGGAGACCGCGTAGAAAACACGTTGGGCTCAGTCCCCCGCGGCATCTCGTACGACTGCGATTTCGCATATGTGTGCGATCCCAAGACTTGCTTGACCATCGCTATATCGCTCACCGACACGCGTTGCGGCGATACGCGGACTATAGGCCCGTATTTTCTGTGCAACCTCAATAGCTCTTCGGGCAGTGTGCCGCGCATCATATGGTACCGCATACGTAGCCCTGAAATAGAGTTTACGAATGGACCGGGCACTTGCGACAGGGGCGTCACCCATCGCTCGTATATTACTTTGAACAGCACGAGGACGAGAAGGAGCGTGGTTAGGGAAAACATTATGCTACAAAGGGGAGTTCCATCGTCATAGTCGTCGTCGTTATCGAATAAAAGTCTAGTTGAGTTTCCACCAGCCCCGTTCATCACAAACTAATATAATGGCTTACACTTTGCCGTGCTTCGTAAGAGGGTTTCTTTTGACTCTAATATGCAAAATATTATAAATAGTAAAGGAAACTTGTGCGGGTGCCGTCTTTTTATATTTTCTTGTCAAAACTGCTACAATATTGGTATTACTTTTAAGCCACGCTTAATTACCACACATCGAAATCCCCGAAATCATACACCCATTGATTTTTAAGAAATCATAGCGCTTAATCAAACGGAATGGGCCGCGTAAACACGTCGCGGGGTTTCGCAAATTTATCGTCCGACTGCACCGCCGCCGCCGCAGCCGCCGACGGGACTTTGATGCCACAGCAATCCGGAAACTCCTGTCCAAACGCAAACACATGGCCATGATCGCCACACCCATCGCCACAATCAGTCTGTTCTGGAGCACTGCCCGTAAACTCAATAAGCGTGCCAAACATAAAGTGCTGCATAATCGGCAGTTTGCCAATAACTTCCACCCTAAACATCTTGAACAACCCCAAATTGACCTTCTCCCACGACTTTGCCCCACTTATATCATCGATCATCGGCGAATGCCACCTTAACGACCCTGTCTTTATGCTCATAACAAACCGCACACACTCAAAGTACATATACGAGGGCGAAAACTCTTCAAGAATCTCCTTGTTGTGGATCGACTTTGGTTTCAAATGCTTGTGTGTGCGCAGTTGCCCAGATCCAAACAAAAACGGCAAGAAATGGAAATCATCGAGGCCCCAGACGCCTTGGGAGCCGGCGGGCTCGAGCCAGTACGTCATTTGCAAGCCGCGCATTACTGAGATGTACTTGTAGAAGACGTGGATGACTAGTGCGGGAAAGTCGGATGGCGTGATGATTTTGAGCTTGTGGAGGCACAATAGGAAGGCGATAAAGTTGAGCTCATGGCCGGTTCCGTAGTCGATGCGGCGGCGGTTGCCAAAGCTTTCGCACAAATACGTGGATACTTGCTCGATATGCCCCGTGGGCACGATACCAGCGAGCCAAGTGGGCAGGTTTTGTTCGCATGTCGTGTAAAAGTCGCGGAACGCAGGGTTACCGAACCGGCTTTTGGTGTCAATGGGCGGCGTGTCGTCGTTGGTCTGCTTGATTTTGTCGAGCAACGTTAATAAGTTTTGTACAACTGGACTATCTTCAATATAATCGGTTGTTTTGACGCCGATGATTGCGTCGTTTAGGGCAGTGAGAAACTCGATGAGCTCAGTGCAGGCCGGCGACTCGAGATAGCGCTCGAGGTCATCGGGCGACAAGATCTGGCGGACTGGAATCATGGGCAAAGTATAAAAAGTAGTGTCTAATGTTTACTTAAATAGTAATAATGACAAATCACACGTCAGCTAGAAAATGTAAATACGTGGATATGCAGCCACAATATTTATGGGTAAAAAACCGCACTAATGTGGTGTTGCGAACCATCAGCGAGCCACCGAGCCACCGAACCACTGAGCTGAAAGAGATCGGGAACACCCAAGACAATGAACAAGGCACAAGGTATGGAAGTAGTTCTTTAGTTAGCTAACTAGTCATTAAAAGATATACCGTCGTCTGTCGAGACGCTCACAAACGGATCTGTGTCCAAGGATCAAACCGCGACATTGGTAGCACTGTCTTTGTGATACGCCGCGTATCAGAATTTTTTTGGGGGACGAATCCATTACGGAAAATAGCAAGTGACATCCGGCTGGTTAAAAAAACATGCCAGACATACTAAGTACTCGACTGGCCCTGTCCCAGTACCATGGTAACAACGACAAGAGGGCGTTCAGGGCATGGGTCCAAGAATGCCTTTATTTCTTGGAAGGAAATCGAATCGATCAAGCGCGCCACCAGATTGCCAATATGCATGCGCATATGGTCGGCCAAGCGCGTCTGCCACGGGATGCATACAACCGACAGCGGGCAAGGGCGCCAGCAGCACGGGCTGCAGGCTGGGTTGAACTGACAACAATTGAACAGTTTATGGACTACTATAGTCCATACTTTACTGTAGTCATGGGCAAGTCACAAGCACGCAAGCAACTGCGAGCTCTGCGCCAGACAGGTACGGTCGCTGATTATATAGTGGCTGAAGCCAACATTTGTGCGGAACTAGACTTTGCTGAGGATGAGCGCATCGACCTATTTATTGAAGGGCTGAAGAACCCTCTACGCAACCGAATGTGGAAACGCAAATGTACGACATTTGATGACTTGCTTAATGAAGTCAATGAAGATGACGGGATTACTACGCTAGGTGCAGTAATGGAAGCCAACCCGGATGCCATGGACATTGACGCCATGCAAATGTATGATGAAGAACATTCAGTATCACC